>SJYT01069410.1:209903-420163 GCA_006410635.1 Cephalophus harveyi
GTCCCTTGGACTGCAAGGAGATCCAACCAGTCCATTCTGAAGGAGATCAACCCTGGGATTTCTTTGGAAGGAATGATGCTAAAGCTGAAACTCCAGTACTTTGGCCACCTCATGCGAAGAGTTGACTCATTGGAAAAAGACTCTGATGCTGGGAAGGATTGGGGGCAGGAGGAGAAGGGAACAACAGAGAATGAGATGGCTGGATGGCATCACAGACTCGATGGACCTGAGTTTGAGTGACCTCCGGGAGATAGTGATGGACAGGGAGGCCTGGTGTGCTGCGATTCATGGGGTCGCAAAGAGTCGGACACGACTGAGCGACTGAACTGAACTGAACTGAACTTGACCAGGACTAAGGACTAGGATGAACATGAAATTTTATTTTAGGAGTGGTCATTTCATTTCTCCTGTGGGCAGAAGATCTGGAATAACAACAGAAAGGGGCAAATGCATTTGAAAATTCTTATGTAGAGTGTGTATGAAATGTGCACTAAAGTCTCAAAAAAAAAATACCAAGATTACATTGCTTGCTTGACTCATTCATTCAGTTTCAAGTATTTCTCGAGCCATTATGGTGTCGAGCATTATTCTAAGGGTGAGGCCACAGCAATGCATCAAACACGTAAAAAATTTGCCCTCTTGCTTATGTTCTGAAAGTGGTAAAAGGCAACTAGCATATAAGAAAGTATGATGGGAAGTAAGCCCAATGATGATAAGAAAGTGCGAGAACGAGAAAGCCAGAAAGGCAGAAAGAGGATCCCGTCCAGGAAGCTCTCACTGAGAAGCTGATACAGCGGCAAACACCTGCCAGGTGAGGCAGTGAGGAGAGGGCCATCCGAGGGAGGGTGCTCTGGGCCTGAGTCGGAGCAGAGGCGAAGGCTCAGGACAAGATGCGCTGGTGACTGGATGTGAAAGTGGGTATCAAGGTGGGTCTGGACGTAAACCCGAGAGACGGTGGCACCCAGATGCCTCCCGAGCAGGGAGACGGACGAGCTCACCAGAGACAAGTGCAGAGAGACCCGCCCCCTGCACTCAGAGGGCGAGAGGATGAGGAGAAACAGGCAGGAGACACGCAGAGGGAGCGGCGTGTGAGGTGGGCTGGAGGGCGGGGAAGCCCGGGGCCCAGGGGCCCTGGACACCAGGGCGAGAGGGCCCTGGTCCAGAGGAGGGAAGGATCAACTCGGGTGATTATGAAGGCAGAAGGAAGTCCTGCATTTCACACCTGAGAGTCCTCTGGTGACCTGGACGAAAGAGCAATTCTGGTGAAGTGTCGAGGGGCAAAGCCGGAGTGGAGTGGCTTCAGGAGAGAAGGAGGGGGAGAGGCCGGAGCACAGACGACCACTTCAAGGAGCCGTCGTTGCAAGTGGAGCAGAGGAACGGGAGTCGACTGGAAGGGGTCGAGAGAGTTGTGTGGAGATATGAAATGTGCACTAAAGTCTCAAAAAAAAAATACCAAGATTACATTGCTTGCTTGACTCATTCATTCAGTTTCAAGTATTTCTCGAGCCATTATGGTGTCGAGCATTATTCTAAGGGTGAGGCCACAGCAATGCATCAAACACGTAAAAAATTTGCCCTCTTGCTTATGTTCTGAAAGTGGTAAAAGGCAACTAGCATATAAGAAAGTATGATGGGAAGTAAGCCCAATGATGATAAGAAAGTGCAAGAACGAGAAAGCCAGAAAGGCAGAAAGAGGATCCCGTCCAGGAAGCTCTCACTGAGAAGCTGATACAGCGGCAAACACCTGCCAGGTGAGGCAGTGAGGAGAGGGCCATCCGAGGGAGGGTGCTCTGGGCCTGAGTCGGAGCAGAGGCGAAGGCTCAGGACAAGATGCGCTGGTGACTGGATGTGAAAGTGGGTATCAAGGTGGGTCTGGACGTAAACCCGAGAGACGGTGGCACCCAGATGCCTCCCGAGCAGGGAGACGGACGAGCTCACCAGAGACAAGTGCAGAGAGACCCGCCCCCTGCACTCAGAGGGCGAGAGGATGAGGAGAAACAGGCAGGAGACACGCAGAGGGAGCGGCGTGTGAGGTGGGCTGGAGGGCGGGGAAGCCCGGGGCCCAGGGGCCCTGGACACCAGGGCGAGAGGGCCCTGGTCCAGAGGAGGGAAGGATCAACTCGGGTGATTATGAAGGCAGAAGGAAGTCCTGCATTTCACACCTGAGAGTCCTCTGGTGACCTGGACGAAAGAGCAATTCTGGTGAAGTGTCGAGGGGCAAAGCCGGAGTGGAGTGGCTTCAGGAGAGAAGGAGGGGGAGAGGCCGGAGCACAGACGACCACTTCAAGGAGCCGTCGTTGCAAGTGGAGCAGAGGAACGGGAGTCGACTGGAAGGGGTCGAGAGAGTTGTGTGGAGATGAGCGGAGTTACAGACGTGTTTATGCAGAGAGAAATGGTGGGGTTGGGAAGGGACAGCTGATGACAGAGGGGACGATGACCACAGTCCTCATCAGCAGGAGGGACGCGCCGGCATGAACAGGAGCACGAGGATTTCATCCCAACCGAGAGGGGCAAGAGGGAGCTAAGGGCCCACGCGCGGGGACGGAATTTTCTTTTTATTCCTTCCCATCCCCTCGGGGAAGAGGATGAACCTGGACTGAGAGCTGAACAGTGAACTTCAACCAAAAGGATGACAGGACTCTGAAAGCGCCACAGCTTTTCCTTTCATTTGCCTGAATCTCCAGAGACGCTCTAGCTTTCAGAGTCATCTTTAAAAGACTCAGAAACCTACTCCACATCAACTACAATATTTACATGTAAATTTTGAAAATATTTTAGGAACACTTTTTTAGCAAAGTTACACTATTCTTATGGGAAATTAAAAAAAAAAACAGACACTTTGATTTTGATTTTATATCTAAGAAACTTGTAAAATATGTTTTTATTAACAACAATTGTTGTTCAGTGGCTCAGTCGTCTCTGACACTTTGCGACCCCGTGGACTGCAGCACGCCGGGCTTCCCTGTCCCTCACCATCTCCCAGAATTTGCTCAAACTCATCTCCATTGAGTGAGTGATGCCATCCTACCATCTCTTATTAACACAGTAATAGCATCCTGTTTCCTTTAGAGCATTACTCAGAGTAACCAGCAGGTTACTCAGAGTTTCTCCGCTCCAGGAGATGGTGAAGGACAGGGAGGCCTAGCGTGCTGCAGTCCACGGGGTCGCAAAGAGTGGGACATGACATAGTGACGGGACAACAACAGGGTAATCAGAGCCTGTAGGAGCAAAGATCACTGACAATGCTTACCTATATTGCCTCCGATTTCATAGAGCCTTTGGTTCTGGATCTTAATGCATTCCGATGGACCAGGACTGAGAGGAGAAGAAAGCGATATAATTTTAACCCTCTTCAGAGAGTCTGAGGTAAACCTGTGGATTAAGTACCATAGCAGCCAACAACTCATTCTGCCTCGAGTGGAATACACCCCCCAAATCATGATGATGACTGAAGGGAGGATAAAAGCTTTTTTTGGTCTGTTTGACACAGCGAAGCGTCTGAGGCAGAGAGGAAGAAGGACGCAGTCGGGCTCTACACCGCCCCGGCCTTTCCATCCGTGACTGTCACACTGTCAGCTCCACTCGAGAGGGGACACAGTTGCTGACATGTCAAGGCTGGCCAAGGAGCAGCTGGGCGCTTCACACTGCCTTGTCGTGGGCCGCATTACTCTCAGTTCCAAGGCAGTCCAGCCTCATTTCTGCAGTTGTCAAAAATCGAATGGGGCTCTCTCCTTAGCCCATGCCACATTTCTAAGCGTGCCCAGTGCTTTACAAACTAAGGCTGACTTTGTTGTATGTCTCTGCCTGATAATGAAAGCAAGTCGGAGCAAATAATTGGCCAATTTTAATTTTTCACCCTGGACTAGGCTGCCAGGATGGAAGAGTCTGGAAAGGCCACTGCTGAGCTCCGGTTCCTTGAACTGTCAGCCTGGTTACTTACAGACATGGTTATAGACTATCCTCTCTCTCCCCTGCAAGGGAGAAGGATATGCACCCTCTTTGTTTAAACATTTTATTTGAGATAGTTGTAGATCTGTATGTAGATATAAGAAAATATACAGACACATTCTGTGTACTTCTTCCCTGGTTTCCCTGATAGTAAAATTTTGCAATATCTGAGTGCAATGTCACAACAGAAAGGCCCCATGGATTCAGTCAAGCTACAGTGTTTCCTTCCCCACATGGTCCCCCTAGTTCCCACTGATAGCCCCACACCCCGTCCTTATCCTTATCCTCCAGCATTTACCATGACTTACTGTTCTTTAGGGTGACTTAAGGCAGACATGGCTCAGACAGTAAAGAATGTGCCTGCAATGCAGGAGACCTGGGTTTGATCCCTGGGTCAGGAAGATCCCCTGGAGAAGGGAATGGCAATCCACTCCAGTATTCCTACCTGGAGAATTCCATGGACAGAGGAGCCTGGCAGGCTATAATCCATGGGGTCACAAAGTCGGACACAACTGAGCAACTGACATCTTCACACTTTCAAGGTGGTCATTCAAAAATATTTTGTCAATATCACTGTGATCCTAAGGTTCATTGATAGTAGGTTTTATGATGTTCACTCCACTACATAAACTGTACTTGTTACAGTCATGTTAAAGCCCAAAGGAGCCTGGAATAACAATATTCCTGGAAATCTATCAATATATATAAAAACTAACTTGCTAAAATTTTTATCCAAATAAAAAGTAAAACTCAATGAGTAAATGAAGCCACCAAGACAGAAAATATACCTATTTAAGAATCTCAATTGTAGAAGTTCCTTGGGGAAAAAAAGCTTTTGTTATTGATAGTTCTACAGTATACTTCTTTCTCTACTTTTGATTCTTCAGCTACTGAAGTCCTTAAAGTAACAGGTTCTAATTTTTCAAAAAGGTCAAATTTTCAAATAAAAGTTTTGCTCATCAGATAAAAGCCCGTCTGCCTTACAGAGACTCTCACGTCTACTCACCTGTTCTCACATTGAAATTTTGCCAGTATGTCTTTGACTTTGGTTTGACTGTTGAGTTGAATGGCCATGGACACCTTGGAGAGAAGGGGTGCGTGGACCCTTATGACACCCTCTGGCACGTCGGACTGCCAAGGCGGAAAAAGGCAGCACGTTTTGTCAAACTTAGCGATTGCACTTAAGAGACACGGAAATCAGTGGCATTCCAAAAGAGGGAGATGTGGAAACATGACGGGAGTCAGCCAGAACAGGACGCTGCTCCCTTTCTTACAGGAGATTCGCTGATGACTAACCTTAACCTGGGGTTTTACTTTTGTCACAGGCTTAGGTCTCACTATAACACCTTAAAATCACAAGAGAGGGGGCTTCCCTGGTGGTCCGGTAGCCAAGACTCCGTGCTCCCAATGCTGAGGGCCCACATCCGATCCTTGGCCAGGGAACTGGATCCCACTCCCAATGCTGAGGGCCCACATTCGATCCTTGGTCAGGGAACTGGATCCCACTCCCAATGCTGAGGGCCCACATTAGGGCTTCCCTGGTGGTCCGGTAGCCAAGACTCCGTGCTCCCAATGCTGAGGGCCCACATTCGATCCTTGGTCGGGGAACTGGATCCCACTCCCAATGCTGAGGGCCCACATCCGATCCTTGGCCAGGGAACTGGACCTCACTCCCAATGCTGAGGGCCCACATTCGATCCTTGGCCAGGGAACTGGATCCCACTCCCAATGCTGAGGGCCCACATCCGATCCTTGGTCAGGGAACTGGACCTCACTCCCAATGCTGAGGGCCCACATTCGATCCTTGGCCAGGGAACTGGACCCCACTCCCAATGCTGAGGGCCCACATTCGATCCTTGGTCAGGGAACTGGATCCCACTCCCAATGCTGAGGGCCCACATTCGATCCTTGGTCAGGGAACTGGACCCCACTCCCAATGCTGAGGGCCCACATCCGATCCTTGGTCAGGGAACTGGATCCCACTTGCTGCAACCAAAGATCCCGTGTGCTCCAACGAAAACTGAAGAGCCTGCGTGCCACAGCTAAGACCCAGTGCAGCCAGGTAAACAAATGGATATTTTTTATAAGTCATGAGGGAAGTGAAACTGGGTTGTAACAGAAATCTAATGTTTCTATCCGTGCATTTTCTTGAACAATGTCCTAAATAGGCCTACTTGAAGCAGGATTCTGTATTTCAATTTTTTAAAGAAAGTCAACCTTCTGAAAATTTAAGGATCTATTTGAAAATGCGTCTTTCAAATATACCTGTTTCTTTAGTCAGCAGCAATGAATGGTCATCCCAAATTACACACCAGATGGGCACCGAACCCGACCCCTCGAGGTGTGCGAGGAACACTGTGAAGGACGGGGTGTGGATGGCTGGGAAGGGTGTGCTGCTCTGATGGGCCCTGGGACCTCAGAGCTCCCGTCTGCATGAAATAGTCAAAGGATGGTGCTGTCTAATGGACAGTAAAGTCTGTTCTGTTCTAACTGGATGGAAAATTCCCATTGTTTCAAAATTTTGAGTGTTTTAAATATTAATTATCTATTTAGAGATGGACAGAAATAAATAAATTTCTATGTGAGGATCTGGCTATACCTCAGGTAATTGTTTTAAATAATCTGTGCATTATCAAAGAATGGTATTGTTGATGTAGAAGGTTCATGTGAATTGACTCACTATATCCCCTAGAATAAATATGGGTTGAATTGTGTCCTCCTAACCCCATCAAATACGTAGAAGTTCTAAGCCCCAGGACCTCAGAAGGTGACCTTGTGGAAACAGGAGTACAATGTGCCTTAATCCAATGACCAGTGTACTCCAGTGACCGGCCACTGTACTCCGGCGACCGCTGTCCTTATAAGAGGAGAACACATACACACGCACACACACTCACACACACGCACACACACTCACACACACGCACACACACTCACACGCACGCAGGGTGAATGCCATGTGAAGACAGAAGCAGAGACTGGATGATGCCTCATCCACAGCTAAAGAAGGCCCAGGACTCCCGGCATCGCCGAAAGCTAAGAATGATATCAGAATCACATCCTCCTTTCACAGCCTTCAGAAGGAACCAACCAACACCACGTTGGTTTCGGAGTTTCAGCCTCCAGAGCTGTGAGAAAGTAAATTCTATCACTTCAATCCACCCTGTTTGTGGCACTGTTACTGCAGCACTACGAAACTATTTTTAAAGGATCAGTTCTTACAATACATTTCTACTATTACCAGCAAGAACCAGGAGAGCATGCAGGAATGGCCAATGCCAGGGTTCAGGAGCTGGGAGGGGGCAGGGAGCTAAGAGCACCCTCCTAAAACACTCTTTGGGGCATTTGATGTCCCTCCCCTACCAGTGCCCCCAGAAGCCTCTTTAGATGAATTCCACAATCCTGACATTATTGAGACTGTTATAATGATCACAGGCTCCCTCTAACTTTCCAGAGTATTCACTCTTGTGAACAGAACTCCTAGCCACAAATTCCAAGTCATCAGTTAGTTGAGTCCCTATACCATTCCTTCACATGCTACACTTGAAAATGTCAGGTGTGAAGGGATATTATGACCAAAATTAGATACAGATAAGGTAGATATAGCCAAAGAATACTATGTAAGGAGTTAATGATTAGGGAAGAGAGGGAATAATTTATTTTCTTACCATTCTTCTTGTAGAGGGTGATTTTTGCAGTACCTTTGATGTCTTGGGGCTTATAACCTAAAAAAAAAACACAAAACACATTTAATCTTTAGAATTAATGTTGAGAAAACAAGTACACACTGCTGCTTGAAGCGTAAACTGGTACAACCTTTATGGAAAACATTTTGGCAATATTTACCAATTATAAAATATATTCACTCTGACCCAACAATTCCACATCTGTAACTTCATCCTACAAATAGTCTTCATTTGTGAGAAATGACAAATGTGCAAGTTTATCACTGATGCATAAACTTTAATAGCAAAAGGTTGGACACAATCTAACTATTCAACAATCTGGGAATATTTAAATAAGTTAGTGTGTCTTTGGAATATCATGCAAAAGAAGCAAAGAGGAAGGCTTTGTGGACTGATGTGGAATAACCACTATGATTCCATAAGTCATTAAAGATGATCCAGGAGAGTTTCACCTACATTAATTACCATTCATGTGAAAAAGGTGAAGACCACATCCTCATATTTGCTTGTATGTCACAGCACCTCTTTACAAGTAAATATACCTGTGTGTTCCTGTGCACACATGCTGTCATTGGTTATATTACTTGTTCTCAGGAGGGGAAGTCAGAGCTGACCAACTTTTGTCTATAGTTTCTCCCCTTCCAATCTTTTGAATTTTGTAAACTGTCAATGAACTATCAGTCGAAGTCAAGAAGTAAAATTATGATATAGTATAAGAGAACCAAAGAAAGACTATTTCTTCATCTTTAAGTGCTTGCTTCCATGATATTTATAACTGTTTAAAATTCTACTTAGTTCTACTTATAATTAAAACACTAACGCAACTGACATGCATAAAGCATCACACAGTTCTTTACACCCACATTATGTGAGTTGATGCTGATGACAACTTGGTGAAATAGGTAGGTATCATTACTTTTCCCCCCAGAGTGAAAATGTAAGAAAATTGAGGATCAGAGATAGACTTAAATTTGTGTGGGCTTGCAAAGCCTGACCTGACCTCAGATTCAGCTCCACACACATCATACTAACACCATTAAAATTTTCCAGAATGAAAATAGCAAAGAGTAAAAAATCTAGAAGTCTGTCCCTCCATAAGAGCAATGAACAAACTGGAAAAACCTGTCACTGTCAACTTCTTCAGAACTCCAGAAAGTGGCAACCAGGGGAGGTGCTTAAGTAAGAAAAATAACTGAGTCTTGATAAGAATGGTGAACTCAGTGGCATTTTAGTTGACACTTTCCCATCTCTGATCCACAGCTCAGTGACAGCCTTGAAAATAACTGCCTGCATTCCTGGTGCAGGTACCAAAGGGTGTGGAAGGGACCTCATTCACAAGGAATTCTAGTTATTTGTTCCCTGGAAGACTGGCTAGCCTTTATCTTGTCTGACTTGGAACCTGACCAGTGCTAAAGTGGTGTGATGTTGAAAACATTTATAGGCAAATGTTTTACTCACTCCTGCCTGATGCAGTGCCTAAGAGCAGGGGAAAATATAAAGTAACTAAAACTCTTGGGAGGCAAGCCTAGGGAACTAGATGCTCTGGGGAGTAAGGCCTTTGAAAAGCTCCAACGTATGCCTGAGAACCTAGAAGGTCATGTGCATGTTTAGGGCTGTGTACATATTCAGGAAAGACCTGAAAAGAACCTAAGTGCTCACCTCTGGCTGAGCTTTACTGTCCAAACAGGAACTAAAGTTCAGGCCAAGTTGTAAGCTGCCTGGCTGAATGCTGAAGGTGTGTCAAGCACACAAACACACAGAGCTCATCTGCAAAGACTGGGAGATATTTTTGGCTCCAGGTATCTAAGAAAATCTCTGTGCAAACACCAGCAAACCACTAGGCTAACGGAACAGAGATCTGAGCAGCCACGGAAAACACAGCGACATAAGAAAACTAGTTCAGCAGCAAAGTTATTAACAAATATATAACAGCTATAACAAACAGCAACCCTGGGGAGGGGGAAGAATCTGAAGTTGATCTAGGAGACATCTGTAGGACAGTGACAGCAGAATCCATTCTTAAGCACATATAAAACACTGTCCAGGATAGACAGTATGTTAGACCAGAAAACAGGTCTCAGTCAAGTTTAAAATATCAAAATAATACAACACATGCTACATAGCCACTATGGAATAAAATTAGAAATCAATAACAAAAGGAAATTTAGAAAATTTATGCCTAAATAACCAATGGGTCCAAGGGAAATTAGAAAATACCTTGAAATGAACCATAATGAAACATAGTACACCAAAACTTACTGAATGGAGCAAAAAGTACCCAGAGGAAAATTTACAGAAGTACATGCTGACTTTAAAAAAAGACCTCAAACTAGTAGCCTAACCTTCCATCTTATGAAAGTAAAAAAAGCCAGCCAAACTCAAAACAAGCATAAGTAAGTAAGTAAGTAAAGTCACTCAGTCGTGTCCGACTCTTTGTGACCCCATGGACTGCAGCCCACCAGGCTCCTCAGTCCATGAGATTCTCCAGGCAAGAATACACACATAAAGAAGGAAAAAATAAAGATCTGAGTTTTAATAAGGGCTAGAGAAAAACAAAAAATAGAGAAAATCAATGAAACAAAAGTTGGCTCTTCAAAAAGACCAAACAAATTGACAAACCTTTGGCTAGATTCACCAAGAAAAAAGAAAAGATTCAAATTATTAATCAAGAGTATGAGAAGGAACATTAATACAAACCTAAAAAAGATTATAATATAATACTATTTATATGAACAATTAGTATTTCAACAAATTAGATAACCTAGATGATATAAAGTCCTAGAAACACACTGACTATCAATACTGACTCAAAAAGAAACAGAAAATCTTGAATGGAGCTATAACAAGAACTTGAGTTAGTAATAAAAAAAATTCTTACAGAGAAAAGTCCAGGACCAGGTGACTTTACTGGTGAATTTTACCACATGTTTAAAGAAATAACACTAATCTTTCTCAAACTCTTCCAAAAAATAGAGGGAGGAACCACTTTCTAACTCATTCTGTAAGGCTATTATTTCCCTAAAACCAAATCCAGACAAAGACATAACAAGAACAAAAAACTAAAGGCCAATATCCCTTATAAAAGTTGGTGCAAAAATCCTCAACAAATAGAGTTGCTATATGACCCAGTAGATGCCCAAGAGAAATGCAAAACAAACAAACAAAAAAAGTGAAGTAGTGATACATGCTACAACAGGAAGAACCTTGAAACCATGATGCTGAGTGACAGAAGTCACGTACACAACAGGCCACATATTGTATGATTCCAGTTACATGAAATGCGCAGGTAGATAAATTCATAGAGATCAGGGATCGTGGGGAGGGGAGTAGTGAGGCGTGAATGCTTAACTGGTATGGGGTTTCTTTTGAGGATGGTAAAGATATTCTGAAATTAGATAGTGGTGATGTTGTACAACACTGCAAATTATACTAGAAATAGATACTAAAAATTACACATTTTGAAATAGTTAAAATGGCAAATTTTATATTATGTGAATTTTTTCTCAATTAAAACAAAAAATTTCCCCCAAATTTAGTATGTTGGTTCTACTTGATCTGAAATCCCTTTACCTGTATATAGTGAGGGAATGCAGCCATCCATCCTGACTGTGATAGATCAATTAGCAATACCTCTACCTTACTGCCTCGGGATTCACTATTTCTTTCCTTGAATGAACTCTCCTCTCCTTGTTCCCTTTAGAATGCTATCCATCCTTCAAGGTGCAGTTCAAATGCTACTGTCTCCACGAAGCCTCCACATGCTCCACACTGGACACACTTCTTCTCCTCTATGTGAGCCCCAACCCGCTGTCTGCACAACACGCCTGGCATGGAATGCATATTCATGGCTCTTGTGTACACTTCTCTATCAGATTATCTCTCTGCTGGATACACATTCCTTTAAGGACAAAGTGAGTTTCCTGGACCTCTGCATCCTCCTCAGGCCATATGCTATGCCTGACACTCCCAATTGTCCTCAGAGATCTTTAAAGCAGTAAAGATAATTCTTCTAAAGCCTGTTCCCATTATGCATCTCCACACAAACAACTGTGCTAAGGCAAAAATTCTTTGAAGTGCAACAAATTTACACTAAATGACTTGAGGATTAGATATCCTTTCAGCATCCACTCACCATGGAAATCTCAGTCTCTAGCTATTAGATACACTGACAGCTGGACCACCCTTAAATCCAGTTCACAGGGATTAAAATGTTGACTCTCAGCATCTGTAAGAACCATTTGCCCTTAAGTACTTGAGAGAATATTAACAGAATTATCTTTATTAATATTAATGAATTATCTCTCATGATGATAGACGGAATTCAAAAACTTCAGGCAAAAAGCACTTAATTCAACAAAACGGAAATACCACAGCACTCTGTCATGAATGGAATTTCCACAGTGTTTACAGTCACAAGAGTGACACTTTGTGAGAACATGACAATTCTGCTTCTAAATTACAGGCTACTTTGTGCATCACTTTGAGACAGAAGAGCCTGGGTGGTCATGATATTCGTGCATTTGTTTATTGTCTCATTACCCCGCGTTCTATGGTCTTCCTCCTTAGCAGCTTTTTGACACTTGGGAGCGGCTTCTTTAACAACATGGTGGCTTCATTCATTCTTCTGACTTGAGCGATTAAGAAAGACGGAACCTGGAGAAGAAACAGAGCCTGAATAGAAGGAAAACACGTGGGTTGACCCTCCCTGGTAGAGTCTGTCTTCAGTTATGTTTACTCCTTCTGGCCACTCTGTATCCAGGAACCAGGAACTGTGGTTCTGTCCTCATAAAGATTAGGAAAATCTATTAGGATTCCTGTTTAAAGGAAAATAAGTTTGGGAGCGAGCAGCCCTGTGGAATGCAAAAGATGCCACCAGGAACTCGGGATCATGTCTCCCATCTCCCCCTGTGACTGAGGGCACTGCTCGCTAACGAGCCTTTATGTTTCCTGGGTGGGTGCCGGTGGACGCAAGAGGAACATCCTGGTCGTCACATTGGTACTCACCGTCCACAACATCTCCTGGTACTTGAGCATCAGACGGATGATGTGGGCAGCAGTGTTTGCTAAGAGTAATTCTTCACAGTCAGAATGTTTGCTTCTACTGAAGAAAAGATTTGGTGCCATGACGGTAGAAATGTTCCATACACTCATGCGGTTTTTCGATTCATTGGCAATGACTTTATTGAAGAATGTCATGAGGGCCTAATAAGAAGCAGCACGGTGTCACACTAGTTGTAAATCATAAAAAGATACCGCTGATGACTGTCATTCATTTCTATACCCATTCACCAGGCCTCTAGAAAATGGTCAGAACTACAGAATGGTTAAACATGTCACGTTTCTTCTTTAATTGCTTGAAAGTGTGAATGAGAAATGTGAAGAATTTATTTCTCTGCATCATAACAGCTCCATTTTTTATGGAATTTGTCACACTGGGATCGCTATAAATAATAGTTTGCATTTTCCTGTTTTCTTTTATCTTAAGCAAGTTTGACAGATATTAAAATTATACAATAAACAAGGGAGAAAAAGCACTACAGCTCAAATAAACATGAAATGCAGTTTTGTTGCGAAGGAGGAAAAGTAACTCACTCTTAATTTAAGGCAATATTGTTAAAAATATTTTCTGTTTCCTTGGGAAAGAAAAACACATTTTAAAAAACTGAGCTTTAAAATAAATAAGTTATGAAGTAAATAAGTTATGGGGATATAGCACATAATATGATGACTATAGTCAATAATATTGTATTGCATATTTGAAAATTACTGAGAGTAAATCTTAATAGTTCTCTCAAGAAAAAAAGATTTTCTGTAATGGTGATGGAGGGTAACAAGACTTGCTATGGTGATTGCTCTGTAGTGCATCCTAATAGCAAAACATCACGCTGTGTATTTGAAATCAATATGTTATATGTCAAAAGTCGAAGTCACTCAGTCATGTCCAACTCTATGCAAACCCAGGGACTGTATAGGGGTTCAGACTGTATAGATTCTCTAGCCATTCCCTTCTCCAAAAGATCTCCCCAACCCAGGGATGGAAACCATGTCTCCCGCATGGCAGGCGGATTCTTTACCATCTGAGCCACCAGGGAAGCCCCAGAATACTGGAGTGGGGAGCCAATCCCTTCTCCAGCGGATTGTATGTCAATAACTCAATAAAAAATTTAAAAACAAAGAGATTAAAAAATAAAACAATTTGAAGAATAGCAACAACAAAATGAGTATCTAATATCTCAGTTTACAAATGGTCGAAAAGCAGAAAACTTTTATTTTGGGGGTGTCATTTTTCTGCTGCTTTTCAATTTTGGAGTGTTCAGCAGACGAAAAGGAAATGCTTATATGCAGTTGCTCTCACTACTGAAAAAGAAAGAAAGCTTGATAAAAGTTTGGCTGGGCCACCAACATATAACAACCTATCAGAACTTTCTGAAATTCACCAAGAGGGTTGAAATCCTAAAAGGAGATGCTCTTCGGTTTTCCAAGTTTGATTTCTGTACAGTATATGTAACATATGCACATACTAGTGATCACAGCTACTGTTTATTTGTGGGTTAACTGAGAGCCAGGTATTATTTTTAGTACTTTACATATATCCATTCATTTCATCATCACCCCAAACCCTGGGAGGTAGGTACTATTATTTAATATTAATATTGCTTTACAGTTACGGAAAGTAGGGCGGGGAGGGACTGAGTAGCCTTGTCCAGTGTTATGTAAGTAAATGGCAGAGCCAGGACTTGCCCACAGAAGCCTAACCCCTCAGCCAGAGCTCTTGATTTGCACAACGCACTAGCTTCATCTTCATTCCAGGCACAATGTACAGTGGAAGAGAGTGAGTGAAGAGGACGTTCTATTAGAAATGGGCTGAATTCTTCAGTCATTGCTACATCCTCGGTGATATGAAAGGGGAGATGACATTTTGACCCAGATATCTGATACCAAATTAATTTTTTTTGGAAAGATAAAAATTGTTCAGATAAAGAAAACAAAGCTCCTAAATTTCTAGCTTTTGAAAAATTACCAAATTGTACTAGAAACAGACATTTGTATGCCTCTCCCTATTCCTTGTCTTGGGTGGAGGATGTAATACAATTGGCAGATGGTTTCCCCGGAGGAGCAAAGGTCCTCACCAAGCTGAAATGTCTGACAGGAGGCAGCACGAAGGATCAGCTTTGTTTTCCGCATCGTGTTTACTGGCCCCCAAATGATGGGCTCTTTCCAATTCATCCTCACCTCAGTTCACTTAAAAGAGCTTGAGCACCTGCTGTACTTATAACTGATTTCCTACTGTATGCAGAATCAGGATCAGAACAGCAACAGAAACCCTGATCTTTGCAAACATAAAGAAATGAATCTGAAAGAAAAGGAGGAATATTTTGGATGGAGACCTATGGAATATAATTCTATGAAATGTTCTAATGTTCTAATAAAGGAGAAATAACTTTTCTCAGCTTAATTTTCTTAATCTGGAAAAGGTCAAGGTCCAATCAGGAGATCTCTAAAAACCTGATTCTATCATTCTTTAAATTGAATTATGGTAAGACATGAACATTCTAGAAACTTCATTTAAATTAGGGTTTCATTTACTTCTGATGTTATTCCATTTAAGCCTTCCATCTTGGCTTCTTCCTACTCCTAACCCTAGCCCAGTGCCTGGCACATCATAGACACTCAGTTTCTCTTAATAATAGATTGAATGAATGAAATGGAAACGTTCAAAGAAGATTCACATTCTTTCCTGGCTTCCTCTGGAGAACAGGAGTGGGTGTCAGGAAAGGCAAAAGGCTTGCTGCAGGCTCGAATGGTTGATAAAAAAGTTTGGCTGGGCCACTAACGTATAAATGCCTATTAGAACTTTCTGAAATTCACCAAGAAGGCTGAACTCCTAAAAGGAGATGCTCTTTAGTTTTCCAAGTTTGAATTCTGTACAGTATGTGTGACATACACACAGTTTTCATTTTTCCACCTGGGCCGTTTCTTCTGACCAGTAAGAGTCGATGGCAGATCGTGAGGTTGATACAACCTACCTGGGCTGTGTCCCTGTTGGCATCAGGCAGTGCCATGACCATGAGGTGTAAGGCTTGAAACTGTACTCGGATGTGAGGTCCTCCTAACGAGAAAACAGAAATAACCACGTGCTGAATAACGCTAATGCATCCTGACAGCATCTCTTGCTAACTAACACCTAGTGGCACAGGAGGGCCCTGACAGCTTTCAGTGGTAAAGACTTGGGTTTTGTGACCAAGAACTTGAGTCTGTTCACTTGGACAGGAGACGGGCTCTATCAACTCCCTTTTAGCATCCCAGAATCCATTGCTGGGGCAGGTGGCCAATGAGACCCTAATAGTTCTGGATCAGTGTGACACTTCCCTTTTCAAAGCACTTGCACAGGCTTTGCTTTTACTTAGATGCTATAAACAGTTGGCCAAAAGCTCAATTCAAGACAACATAAAACTTATTTCCACATGAGACAGCCAGGCACGATTATTAGGAACACAGATTCTAGAATCAGATTCAAACTCTGCATCGACTACTAAGTCCCTGAGTGACCTTGGGCAAGCTATTCAACCCCTATGCTTCTATCTTATCACCTGTAAAATGGGGATTGTCATCATTCCTACCTCACTGGGCCCTTACCAAGGTTAAACGAGTTAATGCGCAGAGTGTTTACATCACTGTCTGCACAGTTACCTCTGTAGGTGTCATTATGATCAGCGACACTGACTTCAGATCTTAAAGGGATGTGGATGGAAAGTGAAGTGAAAGTCACTCAGTCGTGTCCGACTCTTTGCGACCCCATGGACTATACAGGCCAGAATACTGGAGTGGGTAGCCTTTCCCTTCTTCAAGGGATCTTCCCAACCCAGGGACTGAACCCAGGTCTCCCGCACTGCAGGCAAGTTCTTTACCAGCTAAGCCACAAGGGAAGGTGACTACAGCTGTATTGCTGGAGGTTCTTGACTATTTTATTCCTCGGCAGTGACAGAAGGTGTCGCCAGAGGGTTGGCATCCTACTCCTGTGTGCTCTCAATACTGGCTCTTTCCTCATTTTGGGGAAAAGATTTTAGGAAAATCCATCGAACAACGGAATAATCCACAACTGGCTGTGCTGAAAACGGAGGGTAAGCTGGAGCATCCGGCTTTGCCTGGTTCTCTCTGTTTTCTCCCCTCTCTGGGTGGGGAGGCCCTGGAGGGAAGCGTGCAGTTCTGTAATCCCTGGGGAGCTCTCAACTTGCAGGAAAATCTATCAATTTACGGCTCAGTGGATAAAGGCAGTCAGCCGCCTACAATTACTTGGCTTTACAGTAGTGGAAACACTCTTGTGACAAGTTCCTAGGTCACAGGAGGTCATGGGCACCCGAGTTAGGAGTGGATAACTGATGTGAGTAACCACAAAATGAAGGAACAGTTGGCAGGAGTATTTATAGGTTCATGTCGTATTGCCCAGCAAATCCTCATGTGGATTTTAAAAATTTATGTCAGATTTGTAAACAAAAATGACACAGGTCCAGGTTGTTTTAAAAATGGCTAATGCATGCTGACGTGACTTTGTCTGAATCACAGGCACCATTGGGAGCATGTCTCAGTATAAATGTTTGGGGACAGAGAAGACATGATTTTAATGCATATCTTGCAGGCTATAGGCTGTTTATAATTTTCTAATGCAACCCAGAAAACCTCTGGAGGAAAACAATAGATGCAGATGCAGGCTCTGTATTTCCATCAATTCCAGATAAATTACGAAATCCCCTTTAAGATTAAAAATCTAAACTGGCAAAAAATCCATTTTCATTTCCCTTAGGAAACCTGGCCCTGCACTGTTTTGTGGTTAATCGTTTTGCAGTTAATTCATTTATGGCATCCTAGTTGAGTCTTTTTTCCCCCCTGCCCTGAGGTCATTATTTTCCCAGAAAGTTATTAAAGTTTTCATGAAAGTATCTAAGGTTTGATTGATCCTTAGTCTTCTAATTTTATGGGAAATTTTTGGACCAAGTTTGAAAAGAGAAAATACAAAGTGGAAAAGACTATATTTTAGAGTAAAACTAGGGGTGGCTTAAACACACAGATGTCCACTGTTCTTCCCTTCAGAAATCTCATTAAAACTAGAGCTTACACCAGGTGGGAAAAAGGCCATTTTCCCTGCCGGTCACAGCCCAGAACTCTGGGTTCCCTGCAGGGTTGGCTGGTATCAAATTAATCACTGCAATCTAGTATTTTCCACTTTCAAAGTCACATAGTGAAACCTGGACCCTCCTGTGAACCTTCTCAGGAACTTTTCCAGATTCTCTCCCTTCCCTGAAGCACACTAACTTCAACATCTGAAGAGAGGTATGAAGAAGTAAATATGATTTCCTTCTTAAACACAATTCTCTGAACAGATCTTACATGGGAGACTGATTCCTCCTTGCATAATTTTCTGAGACCAAAAGAAGAAAAAAAAAAAAAAAACCAAAACAAAAAAATCCCTCTGTGGCATCATTTGTTTTGATGAACTGTTCAGTATATAAGCTGCGGATCAAGGTGAAGCTAAGATTTCTGTAGCCCATTTTCCAGGACAGCAAACTTTATAGAAGCTCCTGTGTTTCTGACTTACAAATAAAGAGGCTCTGCTTCTGCCATGGCTGAGTAAGCTCCTTGCCAATCAACTCTCCTTAAGATAACTATAAACTCTGGGCAAAGTACAAAAAGCAGTCACACGAGGCAGTGGAGAATGAACAAAAGCAGGCAGATTCAGGGCAGGACCGGACACTTAGAATCAGGGAATAGCGGAGGGAGAGGGTCCAATTGCCTGGCCTTTAGTCTGAAGTCAGGCCAAAGAGAACACGGCATGAGGTGGCTAAAATTCCAAAAGAAAGCCCCAGTCTTTCTGGCCTGAACAATGAGAGGGCGGGGTTCAGGATGACCGCACTGGGGAGTTATGGGGAATCCCAGAAAGGTCAAGAGGTAGAATGCCCCGATTCTGGTTTGAAATCCATCCAAATCTTGGCTCACCCCATAAATCATGCATATGTGGAGTAGCACAGGTAAAGATTAAATAACAAACTATCTGCCTAAATACAAACAAAAAGCAAAACCGACCAAAAAACCCCATTCTCTGGAGAAATATTACAGAGCACAGGGTCTCCAAAAAAAAAGCCACCATGTTACAGATGCAGTTTAAAGTTACTTGACATAAACAATGGCCCATTTTCAAGAGAAGAGACAATCAACAGAGACCAACCCTCAGATGACCTAGATGTTAAAACTAGTTATGAAGTAGCTATCATACTGACAGAACTAGTAAAGTAATTATCATATTGATAACTATGCTCAAGGATGTGAAGGATAATTATGCTCAAGGAAAATATACTTACAATGAATGAAAAGACAGGCAAAGTCAGTAAATAGAAAATAGGTATAAAGTAGCCACTGGAAATTCTATAACTGGGAATATATTGGTTTGGCCAAAATCTTTGTTCAGATTTTCTATAAGATGTTATGGAAAAAACCTGAACTAACTTTTTGGCCAACTCAATACAATATCTGAAATTAAAAAAAAAAAAAAAAAAAAAAAGAGAAATAGTTCTCTCTGTCATAAAACAAAAATGCTACATCTTACAAAGAACAGAGACACTGGTCACAGCATGTCAATTAAAGCTCAGAAAAGTCTCTAATCATAGTCTCTTCTCTGAAGACATAAAGCATTGTTTTATGAATCTGGTTTAGTTAAACATTTTAAAGATTGAGAACCAACTAATTTGCAGGACAAATTTTGTCAAAAAACTTCAGATGTTGTTATTATTTTCTTTCATGGTGATTTTAAGGATTTGATGGTTCTGGCCAACCTACAGAAGGTTGTAAACAGGAAGAGACCATTAATACTTGTTATGCTCATGTAGTGTTTTAAAATGTCAACTTTTGGCTCACATTCTCAAATTACTAATAAGACTTTCATCATTAAGGCCTGCATTTTGGCTCTCACTCCTACGTGGTAACCTCTTCGATACTGAGCCGTGGCCAACCCCTTGATATGGATATATCTTCTCCATCTGGCCACGGCCTCTTTCTGTCCAAACAGAATCACCACTTGCTTAGCAAGCTTATACATATATAGGCTGTGAACCCTGAATGCCTCAGGTTAGTAGTCAAAGCCCACACTATGTAACCCCTTTCCACTTATCTAAATTTCTCTCGTCACACCTTCTTGAATATTTAACCCTTAGGATGAAATTACTTTCTTACTGCCAAATACAACACATGCTGTCCAGTTTCTATACTTTTTTAATCCAAGTACCTCAGCTCAGGGCTTCCCAGGTGGTGCTAATGGTAAAGAACCCACTTGCCAATGCAGGAGACCTAAGAGACACAGGTTCAGATCCCTGGGTCAGGAGGATCCTCTAGCTGAGGGCATGGCAACCCACTCTAGTATTTTTGCTTGGGAAATTCCATGGACAGAGAAGCCTGTTGGGCTACAGTCCATGGGGTTGCAATGGGGTCGCAAAGAGTTGGACATAACTGAAGCAACTTAGCATGCATGCACGCATGCATCTCAGCTAAGGCCTCATCTATGTGACTTCATAAGTTTCAGAAACACTATGCTATACAGTAATTTTCAGAGACAAAACACTTTCTTGTTTCATACTACATCATTGGATCTAGGACACTGGATTTAAAGAAGGGAGAGATCTTATATTTCTTGAAGGACTATTATATACCAGTCGCTATCTTAGATGTCTTCTTTCAATATTCACAACAACTTGGACAAGTAGTTATTATCTGTAATCTACAGGGGCACCCATAAAGCTCAGAAAGGCTGACTACATGGTTAACAGATGTTTGAGCAGGAATTCATATCTCAAGACCTTGGTCCTTCTACATCCCTCTCTGCCTTTTAATGATTATGAAAAGTCACTCAGTCACGTCCAACTCTTTGCAATCCCATGGACTGTAGCCCACCAGTCTCCTCTGTCCATGAAGTCCTCCAGGCAAGAATACTGGAGAGGGTGGCCATTCCCTTCTTCAGGGGATCTTCCTGACCCAGGGATAAAACCAGGGTTTCCTGCATTGCAGGCAGATTCTTTATCATCTGAGCCACCATTATAAAACCCTCTAAATCCTAATGACCAGACTTTAAATATAAACATGCAAAGAGATAACAGTTTACCATCAAACTCAATACTTTGCCAAGCATTACCAGGAAACAGCAAATGTATACACTTATGATCACATCTGATTATGCATCTTTATTCTGCTCTGTGCCACTTCATTGACCTTGTATCTTATCCATTCACAGGTAATTTCTTCCACCTACTTTCCATTAGAGTGATGAAGGCAGGTATATATTCCACGGGAAAGAGAGAGGTGGGCAGTTCTCTGAAAAAGGCTTTCAGCATTACTGCAGCTTCTCTATGGCACATTTTCTCCCACTTAAACTTGTCAGCATTAAACTTGGCATCCAGTTCTTCACGGTATTGCTGAAAATCAAGAAAAACAGTGAGTTTACAACCTGATCCCCCTCTCTTCCCCTTTAAAAACTGTCATTACACAAACTATTTTTGTAATTAGATTGAAATGCCAGTATCTACTAAGCTCCTCTTTTTCAACACGATTGAAGAACTGAAATAGCTCTTTCTGAATGTATTTTTTAAAAAAACATTCTCTAAAATCCTTTTAGAATAATGCTAATCTTAAAGTAATTTGCCATCTGTACAAATAAAAAAGTTCTTTACTCAGATCATAGCTTCATTTATGTCGTTTTGGCAGAATACTGTCTATCCCCACATGATAAATGCGCTGCTAGATTTTGACAAAGCCTCTATTTCCTTTTTTTCCCCCCAATGATTCCTTCCTTCTGCCACCTCATCTTGTACTAATATTTCTAAATTCAATGAAGGATGTATGCCTCTTGGCTGGTTTACATACAGAATGAAAACTAAGCCAACAAAGGAACTCTGACCTCACTGCAACATGCATACCCATGACATCTTCCTGGAGCAAATACAGATGTTTCATGCCAAGATGGACACATGTCTTCCACATGCCTGCATGCTTGCCCGGTCCTTTGTAAGGCTTGGAATACTGTGTTAATACTTTAAAAAAAAATCACTAAATGTCCTTAAGTTGATTTGGGTTATCCATTTTAGATTATTAACTCATTTGATGGCTAGTATGCCCCGGGCATTCTACTGCTCCCTAAACTACAGAGTTTACCAATAACACTAGGCAGTTATTGTCAGTTCCCCAACTGACAATAACTGCTTCAAAAAGGATACTTTAAAAAAGAAAACTGTGAAAAATCTTTAAGGCCTTTGCTTTATTCTCACGAGAAGCCTAAGTCTTCCAGCCTTGAACGTGCAAGAGAAGCTAGAGTACGACAAGGTGAGATTCATCTTCTCTGGTGGCCGGGTGGAAAAGTGATCTGGGGGCGGCGGGTGAGGGGCTTGGCGCTGGTGGGGATCAGGCTGGGGAAATGGAAAGCAGCCACTGGCATTTCTGGAGACGGATAATCAACGACTAACCTGGGTGAGCAGTTGCAGGACAAAAAGAAGAGGCGGCATTTAAGAAACGCCCAGGAGGGAAAATTCTCAAGGAGCGGTGATGGGTTGAATATGAGACTCAGAGGGAGAAATAAAAGTCCAGGATGGCTCTCAGATTGCAGGCTGGGATAATGGGCAGAAGGAGGTGCTGTTGACAAGAAGTGGAGGGGGAGGAGCCAACATTTCCCTGTCCCACTGCCTGAAAGCCAAGGGGAAACTGGTTTTCAGGAAGCACTGGCAAGAGCAGGATAATTCAGATCCACTTCCACAGACCTATGCCACAAGAGGCTGGCTGAAACTCTAGGTGACCGTCGTTGAAACCTGCCAGTGCTTCCCTGTCACCTATGGGGAAACATGGCCCCAGGGTCAAGGGCAGGCTCTAGAACCACACGCATTAAAAGGTTGTTTTTTTTTTTTTTTACTGTGGTAAAAGTCACATAATATGAAGCACACTATTTTAACCATGTTTAACTGTGCAGTCCTGTGGCACTAACTACATTCACATCGTTGTGCAACTCTCACCATCACCCACCTTCCGAATGTTTCATCTTCCTAAACTGAAACTCTGTCCCCAGTAAACACTAAGTCCCCTGCTCCCTGCCCCATCTTCCAACCGCCCCTCCCCCAAACCCCGGCATCTACCAAGGTATTTTCTGACTCTAGGTACCTCGTATAAGTGGAATCAAGCAGCATTTGTCTGCACCTACCGTATACTGGAATGCATTTTTAAGGTATAACCACATTCTTTAGGTGTTTATCCCAGTTCCACAATGGTCTAGTTGAAGGCCTGTGAAGTTTCCTACTGCATAACAGGGATATTCAAACAACCTCGCAGAGATTAAACTGGATAACACAGAGCTCAGGGGGCGGGACATGCACACAGAGAGCGTTCAGTAAATGCCGGCTGCATTTACCCTCCCTCGTCTCTGCCAACCTCTAGTGTTATTACTATGGGAAACCTATGTGTATGTGGAGTGCTGTTCGGGGAATGATACCACCTCGTTCTGTCTAGAGGGCCAACAGAAAGGAGGGGAAGGACGCCCTCCCTGAGTCTGGAGCAGAGCACAGCGGAAGCTGGTGCAGAGCTCCACGGTGTCCTAAACAAGGGACCGGATGAACCAGGTGCCGACTCTTCCTCACCAGAGACGGGTGGATGTTTAAACTGTTAATGAGGATGCTAGGCAAGGATCAGGAGCCAGGTCCTTAAACCTCGTCTGAGCAAATATCCAACCTGCTTCTCCTCCTGAGGTAATTTTACAAAAATGCAAATAACCCACCTTCAGCCTCAAAAAACCAGTTCAGGGTGGGAAAGCAGCAGACCAGGTAACATCCTCACAAAACATTTAGAGCAGCCTCTGAATAATTGAAACGAGTCAAAAAAAGAAAGCCATGCACGTCAAAGCAGTCTGCTTTCTTCCATAAAATATATTCCCCGGTGTTTGGCTCAAATTTCTGTCATTTGTGGAAAAGAAAATTACTGGAAACACCGAGCCATTAAATTGGTTCCAAATGACCCGAGGCCTCACGTCCAGGATGGGCTCAGCGGTTGGTGCCCTGCGAGGCTAAACCCGCAGCGTCCCCCAGGGTTGCTTCCCTGGGAGTCCAACCAGGCTCTGAAAGTGCAACCCACAGTGATGCCTGAGGGTTAGAGTCAGCTACTTGGCACAACTTGACGATAATTATGAGGGAGATTTTTTTTTTTTAAACTTTCTTTCCCCAAGCACATTTCTAGAAAAAAAGAGTCTAACTGATGAAAACATTTTTTTAAGTTTCAAGTTTGAACAAAGGGAAGAAATAAAGACCCCTCGGCTGTATCGAGTTGCAATGCCTTTCTAACTGCAGTATTCCCTCGTTTCTGTTCATGACCCAGCGTTCTTCCACACTGGTTTTCCTGGAGCTCAAACCACGAAAACATCTGGAATACATTTTTCAGACGGACAAGAAATGGAATAAATAGGCTGAAACTACATAAAACCGATTAAGGGCCAAAAGGGACTTCTACCTAGTGTGGTTCAGGAATGCATGCGTCTATTAGAGCACGTTAAAGGAATTACTGGCCTTTGGTAAGTGCTTTTCAGTCAAAGATTAGCTAGAGAAAAGCAACGTGTGCTATGATGTTAAACTTCATACACACAAGAAACATTGTGTAATATTTTCCCCTTTGAATTATTTTCAAAAATAGAAATTTTCAATCATATCCATTATGCTCCCACTCTTCCCTACTAATGCGTGTACACACACATACAGAGAATAAGTCAATAAGAACATGTACAAATACAGCTTCCCTATTATGGAGGGAAGTTTACAGGGATGGAGTCTGATTCGGTTTAGGAAACTTGTTCTCCTGACTTCATTTTGGTTTTCTGACTCTACAGATAAAACCACAGAGACTTAACCAAAAAGTGACAGCTTTTGTTCTCAGATTTAGGACACATTTATTTAGAAGTATATGTAAAAACTGTTCCTGTGAGAACCTGAAACAAAAACCAGATCCCATTTAGCAAGTATTAACCTTAAGAAGCCATTAGGAATCTTCCTGCCTTTGAAGTGAACCTGTACCAAGATTTAGTAATCTCTACTCCCAAGGAAGTCACGGGTTCCAGAGACATGCAGTGACAAAGTGTGGACCACCACTCAGGTCTCCCTTCAAAACAGAACTGGCTGTTCATCTGCAAAAACTCCAGGCGGACGACTCCCCAGCTGCTGGCACCTTCTGCTCAGCCTCAGGCCCTTCCCCAGGGTGGGGGCTGACGGGGCACAGGGTGATGGTCCTGCCTGCACCAGGTCTGAGGCTCGACACCCCCAAGTCTGCCTCCCCCGACCCTCGATCCTTGAGAAGCGAGGTCCCCCTGTAACCCTCTTCTCCTCCTAACTTGGTCCCAGCACCTGCCTTCTGGAGCTTCCAATAGGTACAGCCTACTGATTCTCAGTTTCCACCTTGAAAAATATCTCGTCATGCTTCTATATAAGACTGACATTTCTGATACAAATAGAATCTCCCAAAGCATGTGCCAAAATGAATTAGGGAAGAGATGCTTTCCCGCCCCTACACAATTCCTTTTAATAGTTCTGAACACAGTCAAGTTCCCTTTTCCCTCTCCCTGAGGTTTTTTTCCTCAAGGATTCATTATTGACAACTGCTCGTGTCTCCAGGTCCACCCACCAGGGAGTGATCCAGGGCAGAGAGGGACTCTTCATCTGTGCACCAGCTTTGCTGAACTGAAGACTCAGCCTCCATACAGAGGGAAGAAAGTAAAGGAATTCCCACTGCACGGTGATTTTAGATGTAGATGCTAACATTACCTTAAATGGAACTGGGTTTCAGAACTGCTGAGGGAGTATTTTAGTGGTTACAGCCATTCCTACAAATTCCTATAAGGATGTTCATTAAAAGGAAAGCCAGAGAATGTTTCTAAGTTTAAAACAACTGACAATAGATATGAGGGGGTCATCTAATACTGGCTCAGTGAATTCTAGGATGAAGAGTAACATAAAAACACTGAAGTGTTTAACCCCCAAAATAAGGATGGGACAAGACAAGTGGGGGTTTCTGAGAGTGAATTGATGTGTTCTTTCACTGTAGTTTGCTTTTTATTGTTGTTGTTTTAATTTAAAAGAATGCACAACTCAGGCTCATGGAATAACATTTAGTCATAGGTGTTGAGGAATGCTCTACAGCGCCAAGTGATAGAATCAGCAATGATAACATCACCACACATGATGCCTACGGGAACTGACCTAGCTAGCTGAGACAGTGTTTGGTACCTTGACTTTGGCAGTACATCCTGAAAGTCGAAAGATCCCTTCGGATTCCAGACCCGATTCCTCAACTTTCTCAAAGAACTAGAAAGCAATGATACAAGACAGAAATAAATACCTCCATATGATCATGAGCATTTAAAATAACAACGATGATGAAAACGATACATTACCAAGCATACAGACATGCCGGGTACTTGAATACCTAGTTAAACATTCACATGCTCCCAGGAGGTCAACACTAGCCTCCGATTGGCAAATGAGGAAATAGAGACTTAGGGTTGTTTTTCACTTTCCCAGGGTCATCCTCAAAAGTGACGGCACCAACTCTGTTCTTAACCACGAAAGCATACTGCCCCTTAAATATTTTAACATCTGATTACTGTATCTTTCTGCAGGTCAACCAGTAAGCCAGTTCAGTTGCTCAGTCATGTCTGACTCTTTGTGACCCCATGGACTGTGCCATACCAGGCTTCCCTCTCCATCACCAACTCCCAGAGCTTGCTCAAACTCATGTCCATCGAGTCAGTGTCACCAACCAGTAAGAGAAGACCCTGAATTACTATCATTAGTTACTATATTCTAGCTAAGACACTGTGCATGCATGCAGGCTTAGCTGTCTCCAACTCTTTGCGACCCCTGTCCATGGAATTTTCCCAGGCAGTTACACTGGAATGGGCTATCATTTCCTTCTCCAGGGGATCTTCCTGACCCAGGAATCGAGACTGTGTCTCTTGCATCTAACCTGCACTGGCAGGGGAGTTCTTTACCACTGCACCACCAGGGAAGCCCAAGACACTGTAGGGCTTCTCAAAATCTGACCAAGGAATTAGAAACTGTAAAGGCTTATCTGTCTCATGGTAATGGTGATGCTTTACTATTAAATAATAATAAACACTAACACTGATTGTGCACTTAGGGTGTGTCAGACAACATTCTCAGCACTTTACATATATTAATGCACGTGACCCTCACGATAATTCTGTGGTGTCCCCATTCTACAGCTGAAGAGACTGAGGCATGGGAGGGGTAAAGATTTGCCCATGTTCACACAGCAAGAGCAGGATTCCGAGTCTCTGCTATTTTCCTTTCGAAAAATGATGATGCCTGGAACTAAGGCAGCTCCTGCAGGTATGAAGAGAAGTATTTAGGGAGAAGAGACTTCTTCCTGAGAAAAGCCTCTACCCCCAGTGGAAGAAGAACACCTCCAGCTGTCTTTCAAGAGCACTGCTAACCGCAGCAGCACCCAGAGTGAGGCTCCTGAGGAGTTAGTATGAGACGAGTCAGGCAGGATACTGTGCACCTTCCGTGTGCTAGGCTTCTGGACCTACGCAATAATACAAACATGCGTTGAATCTTCTCAGTCAGATTTTTATGCATTTTCTTCAGACTGTGTCCTTTTCCGAGAGGAAAAAGGGCATAATGATGGTTCAGCGCAAGGACGGAAAGGGATTCTTAGAGTCACCACGGTCTTGCTTCCTTTCGCATCCATCTCTTGCTGGCTGTGTTTCTGGGCATGTTATCTCACCCTGTGATGCCTCAGTTGCCTCACCAGTAGAAAGGAGATGACCACAGCGACCTCCTGGGGCTCAGTGATGGTCAGACGTGACAGGACACAGAGATCACACGTGGCCCAGTGAAGGGAGGCGCCCTGTGGATGCACACACCGGGCGGGCGTGGGCATCCTCTGGACCCCGGTTGCTACCCTCCCTGCTCCTATGGGCAGCCAGGCAGTCACCTGACTGGAGGAGTAGCTCAGTTTGAGGTAATGGTACCCAAACTGAGGAAGACAGGAAAGAGAATTGCTGTTATGAATAAAGTATGGGTCCTCTGTCAGTATTTTCACATATCATTTAAAAACTGAATTTAAAGGACTTCCCTGAAGGTCCAGTGGTTAAGACTCTGTGCTTCCAATGAAGAGGGTGCAGGTTTGATTCCTGGTCAGGGAACTATTATGATCCCACATGCCACAGGGCACAGTCAAAGAAAAAACCCCAAAAAACTGAATTTAAAATTCAACAAGATTTGTATTTAGGGCTTGGAATTTTACTTGTACCACTGGATATCCCTGTTGAATAAACCAGTGTTAAATTGTTGGCTATAAAAGGCAGGGCTTAAAAGCAAATGAGCCATCCGCCAGTAAGGGTCACTGAGACAACTGTATTTCAGATATCATTTTCACAACTTCCTAAACCAGAAATCTTCTTTGTCTCAACGTATACCTTCCCAAGCACTCTGAAAACACCACTAGAATAAGCTGATTTCTAGACTTTATTTAGCTTTGTCTGGAATTCATTTAAACAGTAATACACAAACATCGTAAAACATCCAACCTGTGATATATCTCAGCAAATACTTGTATGATTAATATATGGACTATTAATAATTAGCAGTCATCTTTTATCCAAGAGAGAATAATCATATATACACACACAAACCTATACATACACACAAATAACATTTTAAAAATATTGGAGCAAATGTAGCAGAAGGAAGCCATGTGATAGCATCTGTGTCTATAACCTGATGCTTTCTGGCTGGACAATGCAACAGAGGTTCTTAGCAAGGCAAACACACCCAGGTGCCTTAGATGTCACGTGGATGCAAGGAGGGAAGCCGGAAGTCACAGAAACCCGAGTCCTAAAGGGGCCTTTGTGTCTTTAGATCTAAGAATATTCATCAGTGGGTTTCCGAATAGCATGCAACAAGCCCAGAGCTCTATGAACTCCCCAGTTATGTACACCGAACTCACCTTTTGTAACACAAAGGGAACTTTGACCCCAGAGTCTTTCCTTCGGTCATTTTCTAGCAGGACTGTGAGGGGAACTCCAAAAATCCCAGTGTCTTCATTGTAAAACACCAGGGAGAGAAAAAAAGAGTCAGAAAAGCACTGTCTTATTCCCATGTGTCAAAATGTTAGAATCAGAGTAAGTCTTAATACCTCGTCCTTTTACTTTCTCTGTTTTGTTTCTTTTTAGCTGAATTCGAAAGGCGTCAAAAAAGGCCGTCAATTCAATTAGAGAGAGATGGCGGATTTTCTTCATGTCTTCAGCAGACAGATCTTCTGCTTTGGTTAGGCCAAATCTGGTTTTCTGAACAACAAATTTCTAAAATACATATTGAGGATATTTATTTTTTTATGGCAAAGGAAAATTATTATACCTCATTCAAAGGAGACCAGGACCTTCCAAATCTGTACAGCCTGACATGCTTGTTATTTACAAAAAAAGATATCCGAGGCGCATGCTGCGCCATAGAAAGGCCATGAATATGACTGTTAGAACCTCTGATGATCACAACTACACTAAACCAAACACAAAACAGTCACCTGAAGTATATTATTATATCATCATCACAACTGTGATGTAAAGAGTGCGGGTAATTCCCCTATTGAAACTGACTTCACGTGCTTGCTGAGACAACAGCCATTCTATCTTAAATATCAAATTGAGGTAATTAAAAATATCCTTAAAAAAGCAAAATGCACAAGAAGTGCCAAATAATCCTGCTCTCATTTTGAAGACAATGCCATTGCTATATTCTCCATTTCCACATTTTACTTACAGGTAAAACATAGTCTTCTTTCTTAAAATCTAACTTCTTAAATCTGTTCCTTTTTGGAGCCTGTGTTAGCTTTTCTGAGTATGATACTTCAAAGGACAGCTCTTCAGCTTCTACCGGAATGTTTTTTTCCAGATATTCATCATCTAAAGAACAAAGGATGTGGAATACTTAATATGCCATTTAATTGATCAATACCACTGACTGTAAAATAAAAATAAAATATTGATGAATTAATCCACAAGCACGTTAAAATGTTTACATCCCTGGAAAAGCATCAGACTCACCCAGAATGATCTCGGTTAAACAATTAATGTAGTGTCATCAGACTTCCATATGAACAAGCTTCTGCAATCGTTATGTGAACTTCCTATTTAATCTATTTTAATTTTAGATGTTTATGTCTCATGAAAAGCACTGAAGATTATTAGATGATTAGAAAGTCCATAATGAAATGTTTCTATGTACTCTCATACAATGGCGTCTATCCATACACAACACTGCTGCTACTTGGGAAGCAAAAGCTTAAAGCAGAAGGAGGAAGGGTGGAGGCCCCACAGAAAAGTTCTGCCTACTTTCACTCCTCTTGAGTCTTTATCCCAAACTGTGGAACTATGCCACTTCAGATTTGTTCCAATCCAGTTTGCCCTTCACTGTGAGATTTGTTCAGGTGAATTAATCCTGATTCCTGTGACTCTGTCCTGGTTTTCTGGTCTTGGACGGTGCACATTCCAAAGATGAATGGGTGACAAGTCCTGTCCCCTATATCTGTTTCTCTCAAGTTTGAAATTAAGACAATAGATTCCTTACCAAAAGCAAGGGAAATCACTTGAGTAATCCTAAATCTGATTTTTGACTGAGAGTCTGGCTTGCCATCTTATTTTATTGCCTGGCAAAATTGTTCCTATGTCATGAAAAGAATTATTTGACAACAAAAAAAGAACTCATCAGCTTTACCCTCTTCTATATTAAATCGTTGTCCAACTCTTTGCAATCTCATGGACTGCAGCCCACTAGGCTCCTCTGTCCATGGGATTTTCCAGCCAGAATACTGGAGTGGGTTGCCATTTGCTTCTCCAGAGGATCTTTCTGACCTGGGGATCGAACCTGCATCTCCTGCATTGGCAGGTAGATTCTTTACCACTGACCTGGGAAGCCCACCCTCTTCTATAAACAGTGACTAAAAGAAAGCCAAATAGAACAAGAGGAGCAACAGACAGACATTATAGAAGACCTAGTTTATCTCAGTTAAAAGTTCAGTGGAGAAATTTGTAAATCAACAGATCTAAAATTCTAAAAAATAATTTTGATTTAAAACACAATAAATGGATAAGAACAAGGCAAAGTTATGATTTTCATACATTATACAGAGGCTTGCATTCAAATTAGAGCAATAGTTAACTGTTAGGTAAGACTCTTAACTACTTGTTCTTCTTTTTTAAATATTTATTTGGCTGTGTCGACTCAATTTTTAGCTCGTAGGATCTTTCATTGTAGAGTGTGAGTTCAATAGCTGCGGCACGTGGCATGTGGGATCTTAGTTTCTAGACCAGGGTCAAGCCTGTGTCCACTGCATTGCAAGGTGGATTCTTAACCATTGGACCACCAGGGAAATCCCAAGACTATAAATTCTTAAGGATCTATGGGCAGATTCTTTGGACAGTGGTGATTATACAGGCTGATGCGCCAAATCTCTGGACTACTCCAAGTGGACTTTTACCTCTCAGTGGTACGATTCTAACTGAATAACAACACGGCAGCAAACAGAATGATGTGGAATGATTTATGGTAAATCCATAATCTTTAATTTGTTTTGATAACGGTTTTATTAAAATGTAATCCACATGCCCAACAATTACTTATTTGAAGTGCATAGTCAATGATTTTTATCATATTTGCAGCACTGTGTAACCATCAATCAATGTTAGAACATTGCATCACCTCAATTTATTTGAATTTTGAAGCAAACGCTCAAAGTATGGAGCTCTGTTGTGCCTGAGAGGAGCGTGTATCTTTAGGGGGACCTTTAGGGAACCACAAAACTGTGGCCTAAAGGGGACCTACTTCCTACAAGGAGGATTTGAGATTCCATTCTGAACCCACAGAGAGTACCCAGCTCTGAAGTGGAGGTGGCCCCATTAAACATTCACCCTGTTATTTTGTAAGGAAACATCATAAGCCTCTCTGGTGCTGCATATACTTGAGCATAACTAGAGACTTTTAGAAGGCGTCTACTTTCCGGCCTGCTTGATGCTGTTCAGCAGATCCAGGTTACTTATAAAAGAGACCCCAACTCAAAGGCACTGCCTGAGTGAGTAGTTTCTAAATGACACGGTGGTCGTCAAGGTGGAAACGATTCTGATTGCAATGTGACTACTGGGTGTGTCAGGACGCGGTGTTCAGAGGGAGAAGGAGCAGAGGTCTGGGGTGACAGAAATCAGAAAGGGGAGAAAAACACACGTACACTTTGCTTCAGAAAACCACTGCTCACCGAACTGAGCCTCAGCACAGAAGCAAAAAGACACACAGGCTGAGGAGGCTGGCACTCACCACTCGCCGCGTTCCGCGCTGACCGTCCAGGGTCTGCCGCGCCGTTGGAGTGAACTGGCACGTCTGGAATGGCCTCCAGGATGGACTGTGGACCAAGGAAGACGAACACAGAGCAGTTCACCGGGAATGCAGGCCACCCCGCGCTTCACCCTGATTCATGCTGGGCGGTGCGCTAGAACTGCTTCACCAAAAAGCAGTCCTTGACTCCATGAAGCGCTGGCATCTGATTTCCTGTTTTCTCACTCAGTTCAGACGTGTACAGCCCACACCGTTTTCTCAAGAGAACTAAGCCAAGGTTAGAATGACCACGCCTCCTCAAGTGTTTGCTGGCATATGTTTCCTAACATGTTGAAATGACAAAACTTGCAGTCACATAGCTTGACGATTATGTTATCATTCTGACTTTTTAAATAATTTTTGATGTGGACCATTTTTAAAGTCTTCATTGAATTTGTTACAACAGTGCTTCTGTTTTGATGTTTTTATTTATTTATTTATTTTTGACTGAGAGGCACATGGGATCTCAGTTCCCTGATCAGGGATCGAACCTGCACTCCTTGCATTGGAAGGCAAAGTCGCAACGACTGGACCGCCAGGGAGTCCCTGTACTTGTTATTCTTGATGCAGCTGGTCATACATTTTGGTCATAAACCCTAAGTCATGACATAACTAGATGGTTAAAAGAAGGGGTGCAGGAGCCAGGCTGCCTGGATTCTAATCCTGGCTCTTCCACTTCACATGACTTCAAGTTACAGAACTCTCTATTAGTCTCCCTGGTCTGTAAAATGAAGATGATAGAAGAACATATTTCAACAAGTTTTTATGAATTTTAAACGACTATAAATCACATGGACAACATCCGATGCACAGTGACTATTGTATGAGGGTTAGCTTCTATTAATATACTAATACATTAACTTCTTCACAACAAAATACAGAGGGATAATAACTACCAAAGGGTTCAGCATGTTTTCCAGTTGTGTCCTCTCCTAATTAATCTGCTGTTTTCTTCACTGTGATCCTGCCACACTGCTGCACTCCCCTGCAATGTTATCAGAAGCTGGGTATATATCTTCATAGAGTTTGGTGTTACTACTCAGATTGGATGCTGGTGGTGGTTCACTTGCTAAGTCGTATTCGACTCTTGCAACCCCAAGGAATACAGCCCGTCAAGCTCCTTGAGGTAGGTACTAGTAAAAACTTTACACAAATTCCACTATTTCTATGAATATGAATTTTAATGTGGAAGTTATCAGCCATGAGTACGCTGAGGGTGAAAATTGGCTACTCCATCAAGAATCCTTTATATGCTCTTTATACATAAGTCAGTTCTTTTTTCCCCAGAACCTGGTTTTGTTTCTTTTATTCTCAAGTATTTATTCAGCAACATGAAGTGAACTGGAGAAGGAAATGGCAACCCACTCCAGTGTTCTTGCCTGGGAAATCCCACAGACAGAGGAGCCTGGTGGGCTACAGTCCATGGAGTCGCAAGAGTCAGAAAGGACTTAGCGGCTAAACCACCACCGCTACAAACTGCACAAAGGAATCTTGAATGCTGAACTCTGTTTTCTCTTTTCCCTACTTTATGCCAAAGAGATGACATACTTTATTATGTAAACAGAATGCGAAGGCATACCCAATTATTTTAACACACATGCCCAAGTATATATTTAGTGGCTCTAAAAACTAACACCACAGAATAAAGATTATCCCACAACAAAATCTTCAAAAACGATGTGGAACACTTTTCAGTGGTTTCCTTAAATTTTCCTACAGAGCAAATACTTCATTAAACTTTGAAATGACTCATCTATAGTAGAGACTGCTCCTTAAAAATCGACATTCATGCTGGGCTTGAAGCTGATGGTTTGGGAAGCTTAAACGACTAAATGTCAATTTCATGATCTGTAAAGTGGAGGTGTCATCTGCTCCTTAGGTTTAAATGGCCTCCAGCCAGCCTACAGTATTGAACAAGGGCCCACTCTTTGCAATGTAAATGATTCTGGGACTTTCCTGGGGGAAGAAGAAATTTAAATTGTGACCCTTGCTCTTCAGCTATTCATAATGAGAAGAGAGTAACATTTAAGGAACATTATTAAAACACAGTCCACTGCTAAGAGTGAATTTCTACACTAAAATACAAGTGTTTACTGGAGAGTAATGGAAAGCAAGGAGGTGCTGCCCAAAAGGTCTCACTGAAGAGGTTGTTGATCGTGTGCTGGAACTCAAGGAATGATGAAAAGGACTTACAAAGGCAGGGAGGTGGGCAAAGCATTCAGGCCAGGCATGGAATTATAAATTCCAGGTATGGAAATCTGAAGCATTTCGTCTTCATGAGAGGATCGATGGAGAGCCTGATTTGCCAGGAGTTAAAGCCTGGTAAAGGTGCTCAGACTCAGACTCATAAGGGTTAAAACACAGCAGAACGAAACAAACAGAACAGCATTCTTTTCTTATGTGTTAAAGCAGGAGAATGACTTGGTGAAAATGAAAAGGAAGGTCTCACTGCCAATAAAGGGAGCAGGAGGTTTGAAACACATTGAATGAAAAGGCTCAGTGCTTGGTATTCACGGTTGTTTTATTTTTTATTTTTAATTCAGTTTTAAAACATCCCTTTACTCATTAAACATATTAGTACTAGAATCTTAAAATATTTTTTTAGTGATTTTAAAGTATTTCAAACATATATGCCACTCCCACTTAAAACAAACTTCTCTGGCTTGTCCATAATGGATCCTGCCACCTCTCTACAATCCCAACCATGAGCCTTTTCCACTGGGGCCTCAGATGGTTTAAGAGAGGCAAAGACACGCAGCCATCAGGGCTCGCCCTGTTGCCCAAATCCTATTACACTGGGACTGCACAGTCAAGGCTGAGGGATTAGTATTTAAATTCCAAGATGTAGAAGGTTAGCTCTATCTGCTTGGTGGTTTGGTTGCTAAGTCACATCCGACTCTTGTGATCCCGTGAACTGTGGCCTGCCGGGCTCCTCTGTCCATGGGATTCTCCAGGCAAGACTACTGGAGTGGGGTGCCATTTCCTTCTCCTGGAGGATCTTCCTGACCCAGGAACTGAAACCGGGTTTGCATTGCAAGCAAATTCTTTACCAACTGAGCTATGTGAGTTCCCTTAAAACTAGACTTTGACTATGGCACATTTCCTTCACAGTGAAGAATCACCATACCAAATATTTTTCATGTTAATTACTTAAAGGAGAAATTTATCAACTAATAGATGTTCCTCACTGTCCTGACTGGTTGCTGGGTTTTTTTTCATGGGGTGAATCTATGTTTTGTAATTCCTGATACTAAAGCTGCCTGTGCTGGAGTCATTACTGAAAACATGGCTACCATACTCCTCTTCTGCACCTGAGATCAGAATGGAGAAATCCACCTCTTGTAACCACTTTGTGCCAAATTCCCCAGAGATGAACTGAAATAACTCACACTCATGGATGAATATTCAATCAATTTTGAAATTAAAAAATAGCAATTACAACATCTATCCAAATGTGAATTTAAAGGCAACCCGATGACATCGCAGATTAAATACTGAATCACATCTGAAATTATAAACTAAATATTAAAGACAGTGAGAGTAATAAATTCCCAAAACCATGAGAATAGCCAAAGTATTCAGATTACTTCTTAACCTTAAATGCAAGTAAGAAAGTTTAAAAATAAATGAAATAGGTCTATAATCAAGAGACTAGAAAAACTTGTCCAAGTCGACCCAAGAAGGAATGAAAAAAATAATTAAGATTAAATAAATATGGTTTATATTACATTAATTTAATAGAAAAAGTAGGCTTAATTAATTAAAGATAGTGACTTAAAAAAAAAATATTGCCCACACAGGCAAGTATTTACATTCTGATTGACATAAAAGACATAAATCTTAGGAAGAAAAAAGAATAGCCACCTGCACAGAAAATGTTAAAATTATGCACCTAAATAATTATATATAACTATATGTTTATTTACACACACACACACACACCAACATATACTGAACTAGACGTTTTGCTAGAACAAATATACATTATCAAATTCATACAAGTTGGGGTCAAAAGGAATATAACCCCCAGACCCTACCCACTGAAAAATTAATCAAAGCATTATGGCTACAATAATGCCAGGCCTTGGCATAAAACTATACCTAACAGTTTTTACAGATTATATATTTACATCAAAGAATAACAAATTCCTCCATGTTTGATCCTCGTAAAGAATATCGCATTGGCATTAATTCGTGGAGTCCTCTTTCAAAATGAGATCTAGTTACCCCCCAGTATTTTGATGTGCCTTCTTCCTAATCATTCCACGGTGGTGGGTCCACTGGCAGCTATGGTTTCCTTACAATGCTAGCTGAAGTTCATTTCATCTGTTTGAAGAAATTACTTCTTCTTGCCTTGAACCTGCAATTTTTCCCTGACACACAACTGTCTGGGCAGGTGATGACTTACCATGGAGTCACTCCTGGGAACAGTAAAACTCCATTCTTCATCCTGGGACCCATCTGACAGGGTACTACTGTTGAGAGAAGCACCATCTGGCTAAATGGAGAAATGAGAGCACGGTTCTTATTTAGGCAAATGCTTTCTATCATGTTTGTGTGTATTCCACCACGTGTACGTATGTAGATACATGTGGCAATACACAAAGCTGTGACTGCGGGGGTGGGGGTGGGGGGACTGCAGCAGCCCCTCAGGGATCGTCACCGTGAGCCACCCGAAGGCCAGGCCTTCTGGCAGACCCTGGCCCCTACAGCAGACCCTGCTATCATCTGCCACAAACTCCGTCTTCCTGAACAATATCTTGGTTGTATTCCAGGGAGCTAGATGTTAAACCAAAGAATTTGATTTCCGGGCTTCTTTGCAGCTAAAAGTGACCATGTGACAAATGTGGTCAATGAGGTATAATTTAAGTGTAATTTTACCAAGAATATTTTCAGAAAAGGTAAGTGTTTCCTGACTGGAAAGAGGAGGGTCAGCTGCTACATGCTTCACGAGGTCTGCAGGTATCTGGCTCCAGAGAGGATGCTGGAGGCTAGATATGGGTGGGTCTGTGCTGAGAGCATCACGTGGCTGCCTTGTCGGTCCTGGACCATCCCTCATAATCATCTCCACGTGAAACAAAGCAACTCCTACTTTCCTATTACATGCAGCCAAACACAAACTTGTCTAATCTTATTATTTTTCACTATATTCTAAGACTTTTTTTTGCAATGATTAGAATTCAGTAGCAATAGTACTAAAATGCCTTTTCATTTATAAACTTCAAAGGAGATTTTTGCTTTAATGTACAGTGGTGTTACTAAATTTAAGACATGAATATTCTTTTCTTTCGTTGCAAAATCAAATATACTTGATACTTATGAAAATGCATGATATTTTGTCTTTTAAAAAACTGTCATTCATCTTGATTGACCATATTTTCTGAATTTTCTATGGATGGTATGTGTTATTTTAAAAAATGAACAAAGGGCTCTTTTTTTTCTTCAAAGGAACAAATAAAACACAAGAACTAGCACAAGAAATTTAAGTCACGATGGCAAACTCACCATCATCCAGCTCCCCTCTCACCCCAAATTACTAAAAATGATGGAAAAAAACACAAATTTTTAAAGGAACAGGTTTTTAACAGCACTGGAAACCAGCAAAGAATTCCAGAGCTGATAGACATTTCTACATGAAAAGCAAACAGAACTGGTTGGTAAAACAAAACCTCTAACTGAAAGCAGCATAAAAGAAAATTTTTCAGACAGGGAAGATAAAAACAACATGATGTACAAAGAATAGGAAAGAGCTGCTGGCAGATAATCAAGAGTTGCTTACAAACCAGGGATGAAGCAGTCAATCATTCCTTAAAATACAGACAGCCCCTAAATATAATCTGAGGTAAAAAACCCAAATTCAGTCTAAATAAAATGAACTAACTGCTTTGGGGTGGGTGGGCTCCTGGTTTGAGTACACTTGACTCTCTGTCTCCATAGGTTTTCCATTGGTAGATTCATCCAATCCAGATGGATGGTAACGTTTGTAATATTTGAAAAAAACAAAAAACCCAGAAAGCTCCCAAAAGCTAAAGCTTGAGTTTTGCACATGCCAGTAACCATAGCATGTACATTGTAATAAGGATTACGAGTGATCTAGAGACGGTTTAGGGAAGGTGTGTGCAGGTCATATGCTAGTACCACATCATTTGATATGAGGGACTTGAGGCACCGTTGGATTTTGGTGTTCTAGGGGGTCCTGGAACCCATCCCCCGTGGATACTGAGGGAGGAGGGGTCTAAGAGAGAGGCAACTCGGAGACCACACAGACGTGGCGGGGAGATGGAGAAATGACATCAGCTTTGCCAGTCATTAGTTTTGCATCTGGGAAGTGTTTACTAACCTACCTGAACCCTATATGCCCTTTTACCCCTTTAAAGTTAAGTACACCCCAATCACTCTCAAAAACACACAATCACCAATTTTGGCCTTTAAAAAAAATCAATCTACACGGCTGCAGAGGAAACATACAGCAATTTCCTACAGTAATCAGTCAAAAATCAATAAAGACTTGCACAATGACTGCAAAGAACTTTACAGACCCAGGGGCTGTGGTCCCCTGCGAGTGTGCTGGCATCTTCTGCTTTGTTGAACACTTTCTGCTCTGTTTCCCTTTGGTGGGTCCTCCTACCCTCCTGCTGTGACAGGATTCGGATAGACAGGGATAGTATGAGGGAGGGGCTAGGGAGCTGAACAGGAAGAAACACCCAGGATGCACAGTCTTGGGGAGGAGCTCTCCCTGCACTGTAAACCGGGGACACTTGCTGTCCGTTCCTCCCCACCGCAGGGCCCCCCTGGAGGTGTGCACTTCCCTCATCAGATGGTCCTCCCACTTGGGCACGACTCCGCTGCTTGTGCCACTTAATGCTACACGTTCCAGAAACTAGCATGTCCTCCGCACAAGATGTTTACATTTGGGAAATAACTGGGAAAAACTAAACATCTGTTTCTTAGCTGATACTGAAGATATGGAAGAGAAATTTACACAGTCGTCTTAATTTTCTGTACAAGCTCACCCACAAGGACCAAGCTTTAGATGACAACATCCTTGCCTTAAAATACACATTTATTTAGTTTTTTAGTAAAAAAACCCTATTTACTCCAATTTATTTTCTCAGGATAACCTGCTTAAAATACACATTTAGATATTAGTTTCTTGTAAAGCAACTATACTCCAATAAAAAATTAAGAAATGAATTTATGTTGCTGGTGTTTCTGCCTATAGAAGCTTTCTCCAAAAGACAGAATTCAGTTATTTTTGATTTATTGAATCATTCCTTGCTGAATTTAAGAGTTAAGGGTGATGGGCCTGAGGGTGGCTTGTTTACCAAAAACCTGAATTATATTGTGTGTTTAGCAAAGAGAAATGAGAGTACACATCCTTTCTACTGTTACACATGAATGTTCATGGCGGCATTATTCATAATGGCTCAAAAGTGTAACTAATCCAAATGTCCATCATCAGGTGAAAAGATACACCAACAGTAGTATATCTACACAATGGATTATTGTTAGTGATAAAGGGACTAAATTTCTAACGCAAGGGATAGAAGTGGATGAATCTTAAAATTATTTTGTGTACAAGAAGCCAGACACAAGAGTGTGTACTAATCCCAACAGGGTTGGCCTCTGCCAGAGAAAGAGGACAGTGGGTGGGAAAAAGGCCTGAAAGAAACGTCTAGGGTGACTGGAATGTTCTTTGTTTTGACGGGCTGTGATTACACAGGTAAAAACACTTCTCAAAATGAACTGAATTATATACCTAAGATGCAGGCACTTGTTTTAAAAATATATAACAGTAAAAAAAGAGACAGAAATAATCCCATTCCTTACAAATAATATAATTATCTTCAAGGGTCTATAGCTGCTATGAATCAAGAACCTACAGCTACCATGATGGGTAAATCACAGAGAAAAAAGTTGTTCTTGGGAAATAAGAATATGTTTGCTGAAATTTACAAGGAGTAAGGGAAGCTAAACAAGACAACAGGATCATGACTAAGAAAAAAATTACGAACCTGGAGCATAAAGATGAAGAAATCTGAGCAAAAGAGAGTAACGTGAGAGAAAATTTAGGATACTGAAATTCAATGCAAGCAAAGCGAGAGCCATCTAATACGTGTTTGCTAACCATCTCGTGAATTTAAGGATTAGATCCACATGCTATGGTGGCGGCACGGAAGAAAAAGCCAGAGGTTCACTCTAAGGTTGGCACTGCACTGTACTGAAGTTGTACCAGCTTGATTTACCCACTATTAGTAGCTTCTTTGTGATTAAAACAAACTCCTACTTGTTTAAATCAAGATTTCTTAGATTTTCTTTTCTATAAAGCAAACACAGATGTAAATGATCATTTTTAACAGATGGTATGATTGTATTTTGCAGTGAATTATAAATCGATAGCAAATGTAGCTATTTGATTTTTACTTAAGGCATTGGAAATAAACCAGACCGACTACTTTGCCTTCTGAATTAACTAACACCTCAAATGACTAATTCATTTATGTCAACTACACATAAGGAAAATGTTTTCTCTTATCTATATGAATGATTTGTAGTTTGTGAGGATTGTAGATTGGGTTGTAAGCCTTTTTGTAAATAAATCTTTTGTAAAGGCCTAGATTTAGTGGCATTTATGATCTAGAGTCAAGACTCAGCCTCATATAATATATAGACAGTAGGCAATTGTATATAATAGACAATTCCTTTATTGTAGGTAGTTTATCGCAAAACCAGCATGTTGGACATTAACAAAACCATAAAATATTATATGAACTCTTCAGATGACCAAACCTTTCTTTCCTAAAACCTAGTAGCATCAACAAACATTACTGAAAAAAAAAAAGTTACACCACCAATACTGTCTCAGCAGGGAGGAGGGAACCCTCTGGGATCCAACATTCCCTCCCTAACTTCTTAGGAGAGGGAATATGAGGATGGAAAAAGTAAAGAAAAAATGAAGTATACACATTTCACCAAGGGAGAGAAAAGATAGCTCAAGGATAGAATGGCACGTAAAAACAGATGTGAGAGAAGGCTCTGTCTGGCTAAACCGTGAAAAAAGCAAACTTCCTTGTCTATAAACTGACAGATGCTGGATCCTTCTCCCGGGGCTTGCCTGAAGTCTGCTCCGGGAAGTGCGGGGTGCAGTGTCGGGGGTGGGGAGCGGCTCTGGGGAAATGCAGGTGGCGGGGTGGGAAGGGAGCCCTGGACACCTGGGGTGAAGCGTGAACTGAGGCAAGGTGCCGGGTGTTCGCCCAGCACTGGGGAAACGCGGGCTGCTGTCGCATGACTTGACATCCGTATCCAGTGGACCTGGGACCCAATGGGACCAACACTCACAGGAGAATATTTTAAAATAAGAGAAAAATGTAAAGGGACTAAGTCCGTCATAAAGAAATGCCTACCCTCATTGGTTTTCTGGTTTTGTGTCTGTTTTAATAGAGCACGTAGTTAGTTATTTGTGGCTATAACTATTAACCTCGGTTCCCTTCCTGCTGAATGGCTTCCTCCGAATAGAATAAAGGCAGACCGGCGTGCTGACAGCTATGCTTGTCCAGCTACCTTAACTATGCTGCCCTGTGGTGAGGTTTTGCGCAGTTGTCTTGAAAGACCGGCTGCCCATCTCATCCCTCCCCCGTCCTCCTCTGTCACTTACCAAGGGGCGGCTGGCTTTGATGATTCCTGGCAGTGCTTTTCCCTCCTGGGCGCCATCCAGCTCGCGAGTATGGCTGTCACAGGTATCACCTGGCTAAGGAGAGAAGTGAAATCACTTTTATCCAGGCACGTCTTTCCCAGTAAGGGCTTCCCAGGTGATAAAGAAGCTGCCTGCCAATGGAGGAGACTTAACAGAGGTGGGTTTGATCCCTGGGTTGAGAAGATCCTCTGGAGGAAGGCATGGCAACCCACTCCAGTATTCTCGCCCAGAGAATCCCCATGGACAGAGGAGCCTGTAGGGCTACAGTCCATAGAGTCTCAAAGAGGTGGACATGACTGAAGTGACTTAGCATGCATGCACATCTTTCCCAGTGTGATGGTTTACTCAATTACACATTACACTAGAATCGGTTTAAAGGCACAGCCCTGTGGAGATACAGAGTTAAGGACTAAAATGTAATGGTAAGAGCATTCACCAGTTCCTCCGAAAGGATGCTGATCCTCATAAGTGTCGTGCACTGGAACAGAAATGAGTCTCAAAAGCAGACACCACTACCTGCCTGCCAAAACTTGCTTTTCTTTTCTTCTCTAACATATGAATATCATGACCTTGCTGTAGGATGCTGTGTGTCTGTCTACGAGGACTAAGTGTGATCCTGTGATGGTTCGGTCCAGTGCGATTTTGGTTAAAAGGCTACTAGGGAGAACAGCTGAGAAGGCTAGTGTTCTCTTGCTGACGTGGACGGAATCAAGCTGACTGATGCTTCTTCCAGGACGTGGACATGACACGTGTGATGCCCAGATATCCCTCAGCATTAAATATTAGCCTGCATGCTACATGGAGCACAATGGAAAGATTAAAACATTGGTAGGTCCATGAGAGAGGTATTAGTCATACCAGCCTCAGAGTCCTTATTTTGTAAGGAAAACAAACCTCTAATTGTCTAAGTCAGGAAGCTTACTGATAAAACTACTCTACTTAAAAGTCAGACTTTATGACTATATTTTGGAATGATTTACAAATCAAAAGCAAGAGCATTCAGTGCTCTTTCAATTATGAAACTAGAAAAACATTAGACCGATTATCTCACAAACACACATGACTGAGCCAAATATTTCATTCCCATTCTCTGAGATTTGGAAAGGCTCTGATTTTTTACTATGCAACTATGCAGCAAATGTATTTGAGACTATTCTGACTATAATGCACTGCTCTGTAGGCCTTGTGTATATGCTCTAAGATTTTTTTTAGCAGCATTTGTGATATAAAGGCAAATTTCCCAAAATAAGATGCAAATATTCTACCCATGATTAAAACAATGCTTTGCAAAATTAAACATGCTGAGTATTAATGAAATAAACTTTCACATGAGCCCTTAGAAACTTCTTTTTCTGTATTTTCTAACTTTCCCCCAGTGTGTATGTACGCTATTCACGTGAAGAATACACGTCTCTTTGGAAGTGGAAACAATGCTAAAACGCGGTACAAGAAAACTTAGGTCAGGATGGAGAACAGAGTGAACCACTCCCAATAGAGAAAGGGCATATTTTTATAAGTACAGCTCCGAAGGGCACTGAAAACCAACAAAGTATTCTCCTAACAGATGAACAATTGTTAGAAATTCCTGGCAAGTAAAAAATAATTTGCTTCCTAATCATAGAGAAATTCTCAGCCTAAGAAGACTGCTGACAAGCAAAGGGCAAATCCACAAAAAACGGACAAATGACCAACCAAACTTAGTAGACTGATAATTACATGGGACAAGAGGCTCCAGGGTGACAGCTAGGAGAATTCAGTGTGAGGTGTTTCCTCAGTGAAGGGGCCAAAGACCTCCCGACAGCCCCCTTTATACTGAGCAGCAGGCAGAAGCCAGGCATAAACCCGAGGAAAGCCTTCTGGATGAACTGAACCACCTGCCTAAGAAAGAGGCTGAGCGTTGGGACCATGACAGACCTCAATATCAGGTCACTCCGGACCTTCATGAAAGGTATGGGTGGGAAAATAAAAGGAAAACATGAATTTTATCTGGGAATGATGTCATCTGTTACTTTCCCTTTGGCAGTGAAGGTGTGTGCATGTATACATTTATCTATGTATGTGTACATGTCTACACATACACACGTGCACAGACTCATCCATATATGCTGCTAAAATAACGTCCCTTCAGACTGTTCACACACCTTACTGACTTACAAAGGACCCAAAGTCAGCCTTCTGAGTCAATAAAGAGCTCTGTGGGAAAACATCTATATAATGGCAGAGAAAGCATACAGCAAAGACATGTCCTTAAAGTCACTAACTAGGCAATCCAGCCAATCACCAAGTATCATCAGTCACTGGAGAAAAATCAACACTATAAAAAAGTTAGCCATGGAGAAAAATCAACATTTTGGGGAAAAAAGAAGTATACAGATAATGATAAACATTCTGGGAGAAAGAGATAATTGAGGGAAGAGGAAAAGGCCTGTGATGATGTAACAGTTTCAGAGAGATTTGAGAGACTATTGCAATCATCAGTCAGGACTACCTGTAACAAGTAAGGGTAAATCAGTGCAAAAAGCATGAGTTCTTATGAATTAACAGGATGATTGCTGAATTTAAAAATCAACAGGGACCCAACTATAGCCTCTCTTGACAAAAATTAGAAATAGGTTTCCACAGGATGATGTGGACAAAATCTGCTAGCATACAGAACAAATGGGCAAAAAGACACGGGAAATGTAAGAGACCATTTAGAAGCTTTGTGAATTTAATGCAAGAAATGAAAAGAAGAAAAGGGAAAATGGAGATAATCTGCAAGGGACAAGGGGCTGGTCTGTAAAGTGCGGACAGAGTGCCCCTCATGAGACACACGTAAGGACAAAGGAAACTGCAGAGAATCTAAACATCATCGTCACCATCGTCTTCATCAGATCAAGAACGGCACACGGGGGCACTCCTCGACCGACACAGAACCCCTCTCCCTCTGCTGGGAAGGAAAATAAAGGGCTAAGGAGAAGGAAACATAGAAGCATGAGAGAAGCAAGTCTCTCCCTGTAGATTTTTGCTGCCAGGAGGCCACGTGGAGACAGATGTCAGTAACCCATGTCCTTCTCAGGGTGAAGGGCGTGCTCAGTAAGAGGATCCAGCCTCACACCAGGAGGTACAAACCACAGCTTGAGAGTCTTCTCTTTTGCTAAAATAGCCTCAATGGCAGTTCTGAATGCCAATCAGCACTCTGAAACTCTGTACTAACCTGGGCGAGGTTGGCTCTAGCGAAGTGCATTTACCTCCTGTGCAAGATTTTGTGTTTTTCCCACTTACTGTGACACATTCCAGAGGCTGCCGTGCCATGTTCCCACGACAGATTTACATTTAGAAAATAACTGAAATGTCAAAATATTTCTTATGGTGAGAATTAAATTAATTCTGAAGGATTCAAAGAAGGTAGCCTAAAATTTTCCACTGTGAACGCAGCAGAGAGAACAATGGCTCAGCTGATGGCCTCCCTCAGTCCTGACTCCCGGCAGCCCAGCCGCAGCTGTGGTTGTTTTTGTCAGTGTAGGTACAAGGAGGCCACGTCGTTGTTTGCGGGTTTAGCTATTTAATTATTCATTCCTGAGTCTGAGACTCTTTTTTCTTCCTTGCTACAAGATAAGTTTTTTTTTCCCCCTTAAAATTTCTCAGGTTGCCTTGAAGTAACCACTTCTCCTGACCTCCGGGCGCTCGCACCCCTCTCTTTGTCTTACCAGCTGACCATTTCTGCAGGGGACCGTTCGCATCCTTCCTTCATCCGGGCTCACATCCAGAAGAGGAGCTGGGACACAACAAAACTCATCTGGCTATTGAGAAAAACAGAGTGCATTTTTATTCAGGCATACTCTCCCAGGGGTCACCGTGCATTCAATCACGATTATGCATACAGTCTGCACGTTCATCCAGACTTGGTGAGACACCCACAGATACGACTGCCCGTGCACTCAGCACCGCATGTCGCCGCTTGGCTGCCAGTCCTGGGACCTCACCACACACAAGGTGCAGTGACAGACACTGGTCTCTGTGCAAGACACTGTAAATTAACTGCCTGCCCCAAACCCAGTTCCCTGTCTTCCTTAATAGGGTCTTTTTTTTTTTTTCAGGAATGTTTGTGTACAATTAGAAAGTATTAATTTCCCAGGCTCTCTTTCAGCTAAGAGTGATCATATAATGTTTCCAGGCCATGAGAGGTAACTGGAATTCTACCAAGTAAGATTTCTGGGAAATTGAAGTCAGACAGAGAGAGTCAGGAGGTAGAAGTACCCGGAGCTGCCAGGAACATGGATGTGGTTGTCAGGAGTGGCCCAGTCCCCTTGATAAGCAGAAGGATGAAGGCCATGCATGAAAGACACAATACAAAGACGGGAGGAAGCTGGATCTATTCTAAAGCAAAGGAACACCTCCTTTCAGTTTCCTCATTTGTACTTGTGTACCTCTTGGGGTTTTCTGTGCCATGCAGTCAAGCGTATATATGTGATATAATCATGTTTTTTTTTTAAAAGGACTGTATGCCTATATTTATACAGTTAATTGTGAGTTAGCCCCACCTTTAATTGTTTATCAATTATGAAATTGAAAATAGATTCGGTTGACTATTTTGCTCAGTGAAATGTATTACTGGAGGTAATATCTGATTCACAGCTTCTGAATATTAGAAAAATTCTGTTTGGGCTCATGATGAAATGGATTTGAGATCTTGCACTATGTACCCAAAGGCTGACTTAGTATCTGTGATTTAGTGTATAAGAGTTCTTCTAAAACAAGGCTTAGTTTTTTAGAATAGAATTTCACTGAAATTTATATTTATTGACCAGTCAATTAAATCACAAAATTTTATTTGGGCCCATAGAAATACTCATGTTTTTCCTTGCTTGTCCATATTTTCTAAATTTCCATTAAGGACTGTGTATTACTTTTATAATAAGGAAAAAAACACATTTTTTGGAAGAAACACATACTACTGAGAAACTGACATAAGAAACTTGGATCAAGATGACATATTCTCCTGCTCCTATAAATTACTCAACATGTCAGAGATACTTTTCTCAAAGAGTATATCTAGAAACCACGAAACATTTCCATTAGCAGAACAGAAATTGCTGGATGTTCCTGAAAGATAAAAAGCAAGCAAGAATGGTTTGATAAGGGTAGAGAAAAACTTGGGCCTGAAAAAAAAAGTACAAGAGAAAAACGTGTGGAAGGTCAATGCTGATCAAGAAAAAGCACATCTTCACGATGAAAATTTAATGAGCAGGAAGGCATCACCTAATTCAGAAGACAACAGCTGTTCAGGAGAAGAGCAAGCAGCAGCTAAATGTATCCAGGATTCAACTGAACTGTCCCCGTGGTGACAGACTGACCAGCTTCTTCTACCTGCGACCACTTGGCCTGCCTCACTCCCCACTGCCTCTAGAGCTGGACCTCCAGCAGTGAGGCTGGGTGGAGGGAAGAGGGAGGTACACAGAAGGCAGGCCCCGGGCCACTCCCCTGGCCCACCAGGAATGTGGTCATCTCTCTGCCTTTGCTGGAGTTAAATATTGAACAGTTTACTGCACTTACATGCTATGGAAAAATAAGAAAAATAAGACTGTTCATAACACTTAAGCCCCAGTGGGAAAGTGCCCACATTATACTTCCCTTCAGGGTCCACGTGAAAGGAGAAGCACTGTTTCTATGTGGCTACAGTGCAAAGTTTTAGGAAAACTAGAGAGGCTAGTTAAGCATTTTTCTCGAGTAGCTGGGGGATTCAAGAGAAGCTACAGACACTTCTATATTTTGCAGTTTTTCAGGGAAGAGGAATTGGTGCTTTTGAACTCTGGTGCTGCAGAAGACTCTTGAGAGTCCCATGGACTGTAAGGAGATCAAACCAGTCAATCCTCAAGGAAATCAACTGTGAATATTCACTGGAAGGACTGATGCTGAAGCTCCAATACTTTGGCCACCTGATGCGAACAGCCAACTCACTGGAAAAGACCCTGATGCTGGGAAAGGCTGAAGGCAAAAGGAGAAGGGGGCAGCAGAGGATGAGATGGTCAGGTACCACAACCAACTCAAGGGATGTGAATTGGAGCAAACTCTGGGAGATGGTGAAGGACAGGGGAGCCTGGCGTGCTGCAGTCCATGGGGTCACAAACAGTCAGACACGACTGAACAACAACAGCAAGGGAAAACAAAAGATCTTAGTCTGAAGTAGCCAGAAACAGAAATGGGGAAAGAATGCGTGTAGGCCAAGTTCTTACTACTCGCTCCAGATGATCTGGGCGATAACTGGAAAATGATGCTGGAAATTTAAACCGAAGGGCAAACCTTTCCTTTGATAGGCATCTAGTCCAGGACTTGTGTGTATGGAGCCTGGCCTCAAGTTGTAGGCATTGCCTGTACCCAGTTCCAGCTGAGGACAATCTCACCTTCCAGGAAGACACAGGTTTCAACCAGGCTGAAAGTTCAAACAGCACAGAACTCAGAATGCCTTCTCTCATTCTGCTATAACTCATTATAGATGGCAGAAGATTCTAGAACTTGTGATCAATATACTGGCTACAAGCCATATGTGACAATTTAGGGTTAAATCAATTATGATTAAACAGTTAAAATTTTCATTCCTTACTTACACTAGCTACGTTTCAAGTGCTGATGCCACATGTGGCTGGGGCTATCACACTGGAGAGCACAGAAATGGGTTGTTTCCACTACTTTAGATAGTTCTAGGAGTTGGATAAAGAAGGCTGAGTGCCAAAGAACTGATGCTTTCAAACTGTGGTGCTGGAGAAGATTCTTGAGGTTCCCTTGGACAGCAAGGAGATCAAACCATTCAATCCTAAAGGAAATCAACCCTGAATATTCATTGGAAGGACTGATGCTGAAGCTCCAATACTTTGGCCACCTAATGCGAAGAGCTAACTCATTGGAAAAGACCCTAATGTTGGGAAAGATTGACGGCCGGAGCAAAAGGGGATGACAGAAGATGAGATGGTTGGATGGCATCACCAACTCAATGGACATAAGTTTGAACAATCTCTAGGAGATAGTGAAGGACAGGGAAGCCTGGTGTGCTGCAGTCCATGGGGTTGCAAAGAGTTGGACGTGACTGAGAGACTCAACAACAACAAAGACAGGTCTAAAGGCCAGGATTCTTCTGGGATGTTGTAAACACACAGGCAAAGCTTAACCCTGTAGACGTGAGCTGCTCTGGCAACACCCCACTCTGGTTAATGTATCTAAGAGAAGACCTGACTTACACACAACCTAAAGTAACTCAAATTAGAGACTGTTTTCTTTACGTCAGCTGCCCAATATCCACGCAGAAGCGTGCTGGCTGTGACGGACCTCACAGAAGCATGGCCAAGAGGAGCTGCCCCTCGCCCAAGGTCAGGGACGGTGGCCGAGAGGAGGTACCCCACGTCCGAGGTCAGGGGCAGCAGCCAAGAGTGCCTAGCTGCGACAGCACAGGAGCGGCCAAGAGGAGCTACCACACACCCGAGGTCAGGGGCAGCGGCCGAGAGGAGCAACCCCACGCCCGAGGAGCGGTGGCTGCACGGAGGGCCAAGAGGAGCTACTCCACGTTCAAGGTCAGGAGCAGTGACCTCATCTAAGGTAAGGAGCAGCGGCTGCGCTTAGCTGTAGCAGCCATTAAGAGATATCCCACGTCCAAGGTAAGAGAAACCCAAGTAAGACGGTAGGTGTTGCGAGAGGGCATCAGAGGGCAGATACATTGAAATCATAATCAGAGAAAACTAGTCAATCTAATCACACGGACCACAGCCTTGTCTAACTCAATGAAACTAAGCCATGCCATGTGGGGCCACCCAAGATGGGTGGGTCATGGTGGAGAGGTCTGACAGAATGTGGTCCTCTGTAGAAGGGAATGGCAAATCACTTCAGTATTCTTGCCTTGAGAACCCCATGAACAGTATGAACAGGTAAAATGATAGGATACTGAAAGAGGAACTCCCCGGGTCGGTAAGTGCCCAAAAAGCTACTGGAGATGAGTGGAGAGATAACTCCAGAAAGAATGAAGGGATGGAGCCAAACCAAAAACAATACCCAGCTGTGGATGTGACTGGTGATAGAAGCAAGGTCTGATGCTGTAAAGAGCAATATTGCATAGGAACCTGGAATGTCAGGTCCATGAATCAAGGCAAATTGGAAGTGCTCAAACAGGAGACGGCAAGAGTGAACATCGACATTTTAGGAATCAGCGAACTAAAATGGACTGGAATGGGTGAATCTAACTCAGATGACCATTATATCTACTACTGAGGGCAGGAATCCCTTGGAAGAAATGGAGTAGCCATCATGGTCAACAAAAGAGTCTGAAATGCAGTACTTGGATGCAATCTCAAAAACGACAGAATGANAAAAGTTGGCTTAAAGCTCAACATTCAGAAAACGAAGATCATGACATGTGGTCCCATTACTTCATGGCAAATAGATGGGGAAAAAGTGGAAACAGTGTCAGACTTTATTTTTCTGGGCTCCAAAATCACTGCAGATGGTGACTGCAGCCATGAAATTAAAAGACACTTACTCCTTGGAAGAAAAGTTATGACCAACCTAGTCAGCATATTGGCTTCCCTGGTGGCTCAGAGGTTAAAGCGTCTGCTTGCAATGCGGAAGACCTAGGTTCGATCCCTGGGTTGGGAAGATCCCCTGGAGAAGGAAATGGCAATCCACTCCAGTATTTGTGCCTGGAGAATCCCATGGACGGAGGAGCCTGGTGGGCTATAGTCCACGGGGTCGCAAAGAGTAGGACACGACTGAGCGACTTCACTTTCACTTTCACTTTAGACAGCATATTAAAAAGCAGAGACATTACTTTGCCAACAAAGATCCATCTACTCAAGGCTATGGTTTTTCCAGTGGTCATGTATGGATGTGAGAGTTGGACTGTGAAGAAAGCTGAGCACCAAAAAATTGATGCTTTTGAACTGTGGTGTTGGAGAAGACTCTTGAGAGTTCCTTGGATGCAAGGAGATCCAACCAGTCCACTCTAAAGGAAATCAGTCCTGGGTGTTCTTTGGAAGGACTGATGCTAAAGCTGAAACTCCAATACTTTGGCCACCTCATGTGAAGAGTTGATTCACCGGAAAAGTCTCTGATGCTGGGAGGGATTGGGGGCAGAAGGAGAAGGGGACGACAGAGGATGAGATGGCTGGATGGCATCGCCGACTCGATGCATATGAGTTTGAGTGAACTCCGGGAGTTGGTGATGGACAGGGAGTCCTGGCATGTTGTGACTCATGGCGTCGCAAAGAATCGGACACAACTAAGCGACTGAACTGAACTGCACTGAACTGACCCAATATCCTTGAAGGATAATAATTTATGTCATTATTGATATCACAATTAAGCAGAAAATAAACCTAAATCAAAGTGATTAACCAACTGGCCTTAGCCAACTTTTTCTTTGCCTGCACTAGAGTATCAAGTTCCCGTTTTCCTATATATGAATTAGGTCCATGAATCCTATCTGCATAGAAAGTGAAGTCACTCAGTCACTCAGTCGTTTCCGACTCTTTGCGACCCCATGGACTCTAGCCTACCATGCCCCTTCCTCCATGGGATTCTCCAGGCAAGAATACTGGAGTGGGTTGCCATTTCCTTCTCCCAGGGATCTTCCCGACCCAGGGATTGAACCCGGGTCTCCCACATTGGAGGCAGATGCTTTAACCTCTGAGCCACCAGGGAAGCCCACAGAGGGACTTCCCTGGTGGTCCAGGGGTTAAGAATCCACCTTCCAAAGCAGGGAAGGTAGGTTCGATCCCTGGGTGGGAAACTAAAATCGCACATACTGTGGGGCAATTAAGCCCATGAGCCGCAACTACTGAGTCCCGTGCACCTCAGCTAGAGAAAAAGGCCATGCACTGCAACTCAGAGTTACATGCTGTGACTCAGACTCAAGACAGCCAAAAATAAATAACAAAGAAATATTTTTTTAAAAAAGAATTGCACAGAGGACGTATCTAGTAATTATCTGTTGCATCAATGATGCAATAAATGGATGAATGAAGTAGATCAGAGCTAGCACTGAAACTACTGCAGAAATAGGAGGACGTGACTCACAGCCTTGCAAGTAAAACCGTGTCCCAGGAACTGCCAAGGGTGAGGTGGAATTTCAGCCAGTCATGGCTCAGAAAACATGTGAGGCTCTCCTGACTTTTTTTGAATCATTCTCTAGCTCACTTGATTAATGCTGTATCTCACTTTTTACCATTTTAATTTCTTTGAACATAAAGGGTACCCTAACCACTCTCTCATCCCCACCCCTAGTTAAAGCAGACCACCCAGACGTGCTCATGAGACGGGCCCACTTTTTCAGGAGCGCATTGCCTGTCCACAGAGCTCCCACTCAGCACTCAAATTTAAGTAAAGGCTCCTTGGAACCCATCCACAAAGATGTGCTCCATTACCAAAGAAGTTATCCTCCAACTTCAAAAGAAGGGAATAAATTTTGTGTGCACGGAGCGTGCTGCATGGGGAATAAGAAATAGTCACTTAAGTTTATAAAATCTTGCGTGGTGCTGCTTCGGTTTCCTCTTTTAAAGCTAAAGGATGACTATGAACTTTCCTGATATTTTTCCCATATCCTCCTGTGCTCCCCGAATCCTACCTTTTGAGCCCTGTCCATTACTTACAGGAGATTCGCTGGCTCCGAAGATGTCTCTGACATCCCTGACAGACTGCTTGTTCTTTTTTCTCAAGGTTTGTGTGTAGGTATTGTATCTCTTCTTCACTGCAGCTGCCTGGGTTCGAGTCAAAGTAGAGAGCAAGGCTTTGCCATCTTCCTCCTCATCACCCGAGATCAAGGTTGATAAACCCACATCTTGCAACCACTCTGCTTCAAGTTCTCCTTCTGTAAAATGAAGTTGCCAAAAGAAGGTGAGAATATTCTGTGATTAGATGACGTGTATATCTGTAAGTCTGTACATATCAGTGAGTAAGAAATAGCGTAAACAATATTAATAAGACCATCCTGGACCCTGAGGACATTATGTCAAGTGAAGTAAGTGAGACTGAGAAAGACAAACACCAAACACCATATGATCTCATTACATGTGGAGTTTAAGAACAAAATGAAGCAAAAAGCCCAAGTGCATAAATACGGAGAATAGACTTGTGAGCTTAGCAGAGGCAAGGGGTCGGGGTGGGCAAGATGGGTAAAGGCGGTCAAAAGGTACACACTTCCAGTTATAAAATAAATAAGTCATGAGGATGTAATGTACAGCCTGGTGACTATATTTAATAACACTCTATGGTGTATTTGAAAATTGTTAGGAGAGGAGGACCTTGAAAGTTCTTACCACAAGAAAAACAATTTTGTAACGACGTGTGACAATGGATATTAACTACACTTACTTTGGTGACTGTTTCACAACCGTATATGTATTCAAATATCTAATCATTATGTTGTATACCTGCAACTAATATAATGGGAATACAAGGCAATTGATAAAGAACATCTATAAAAACTTAGCAGTTACAACCATTTTTTTGTGGTGGATATCGAGCCCTTCCCCTGCAAAACCAGGATCATAGCAAGGATATAAACTGTCATTACTTACTTCCATTCAACTTATATGGAGGCATTACCAGTATGATAAGGCAAGATTGAAAAAAACAAAACTAAACTAAACATAGAAGTCAGAAAGGAAAGAGTAAAACTGTCTCTATTCCCCCCAAAATCTCTTTGTTTATTTAGAAAATCCTAAGACATTTAGTAGTAGACAACTACTGGTAAGTGAATTTAGAAAGATAATGAAATAGAAGGTCAGGTTACAAAAACCAAATGTACTTTTGCACAAGGAGCAAACAATGGAAAAATGAGAGAGGAGTGAGAATAAAAGAGAGATACCCATTTACAAGATCCCACAAGGACTTTCCTGGTGACCCAGTGGTTAAGAATCCACCTGCCCATGCAGGGGACACAGGTTTGATCCCTAATCTGGGATGATCCCACAAGCTGTGGAGCAACTAAGCCCACACACCACAACTACTGAGCCTGTGCTCTAGAGCCCAGGAGCCAGAACCGCTGAGCCCACACACCCCAGAGCCTGTGCTCTGTCGCAAGAGAAGCCGCTGCAACAAGAAAAGAGCCCCCAGTTACGGAAACTAGAAAAAGCCTATGCGCAGCAATGATGATCCAGGGCAGCCAAAAGCCAATCAACCAATACTTGCACTTTCAAAAAACGAAAGGTGAAAGATTTATATGATATTAAGAGAAACCAAAGTATAAGCAGAAATAAAATTGCTTCTACCAATAAAAAATAAATAAACAAAAATTTTAAAAATCCCACTAAGAATATGAATAGGCAAGCCACAGATGGTGAGAAAGTATTTGCAATACATAAATTCGACAAAAAATGAATCCAGAATATACGATGAATTCATAGAAGGCAACAATAGAAAGATATTTTTAAAAAATAGTCAAAAGATTTTACAAAAGCCAGATATAGGAATGGAGGAGAATAAGCACTAGAAAAAGTGTTTGACATCATTAGTCATAAGTGAAATGTAATTACAGCCACAGAGAGATACCTCCACATGTCGCTAGAACCATTTATGTCCACAAGTCTCAAAGCATCAAAATGTTCAAGGACTGAAGCAACTAGACTTGTTGTCAGATACTGCAGGGAGGAATGTGAAACGGTACAGCTACATTGGGAAAAGAGTGGCAGTTTCTTATGTACATAATTACACATATTCCATGAAAAATGCATACATCCAAGAGAAATAAAAATACATCTCCACCAAAAGACTTTCACAAAACTGTTTACAGCAGCCTTATTCATAATGGCCAAAGCTGTTAACAACCCACAAGTTCACTAACAGTTAAATGGACAGACAAATTATGGCATATTCATACAACAGAATATTGCCATTATGGGTTGAACTGGGTCCCTGGAAGATACATGGAAGTTCTAACCACCAATTCAGGTGAATGTAAACTTCTTTGGAAATAGAGTCTTTGCAGGTATAATGAGGATCTAAGCTGAAATGAGGTCACAGTGGAGTAGAGTGGGTCCTTTATCTGATATCTCTCTCTAGTCGCTCAGTCAACTCTTTGCGACCCTGTGGGCTGTAGCCTGCCAGGCTCCTCTATCCATGGGATTCTCCAAGCAAGAATACCGGAGTCGGGAGCAATTCCCTTCTCCAGGGGATCTTCTCGACCCAGGGATCAAACCTGCATCTCCTGCATTGCAGGCAAATTCTTTACCATCTAAGCCCCAGGAAAGCCCTTATCCGATACAGCTAGTGTCTTTATAAGAAAAAGAGAAGGAACATGGACAACAACACAGAGAATAGGCTATGTGACTACAGAGGCAGAATGGCATGTACTGTTGACAAGCCAAGGAACAGCAAGGATTGCTGGGAACACCAGAAACTAGGAGAAAGACATGGAGCAGGCTCTTCCCTACAATCTTCAGAGAGCGGAGGGTCCTGCTGACCCCTTGATGTTGGACTTCTAGTCTCCAGACCCCAAGAGAACAAATTTCTTTGGTTTTAAATCACCTAGCTTTGTAGTACTTAGTTACAGCAGGCCTTAGAGACTGATGCAAACTATCCCATGATAATAAGCAGTGAAACATTAATGCACAGAAGGAATCTGAAAAATATAATATTTGGCAAAAGAAGCCAAACCCCAAACTGATCTATGCTGCAGAAACATCAGAACTGTGGTTGTCTCTGGCCAGGGATAGCAAGTCACAAGAACGATGAGACTGGGGAAAACCACGAGGAAATTTTCTGAGTTGACTGGAATGTTATTTCGATTAGTGTGCGGTTACAAGGTAGCATTCGTCAAACTTCATTGAACTGCACACTTAAGATCTGGGCATATGCTTCAAGAGACGAAACATCAGTAAAATAAAATTTATACTCTAGTTAGCTTTTTGTAGACATTTCTGTTGGTAAACCTTGAAGATGTTTTTTGCATGCTCTAGGCTGGAGCAAAAGAAAATATATATATATATATATATATATATATATAAGAAAGAAAGAACCAGGTTTCTTACTCTTGGAGAAGGGAGTTATAAATACAGAGAAAGGGGAGACAACAAACTTTGTTGGATTGGAATCGGAAGTTATCAGTAAGAACTCACGATTTTTAATACGGATAGGGAGCTAGCTAGTGAGATGGAAGAAGTGGAGAACAAGAGGCACTTTTCTTTATGTGGGTTTCTGGATCTGAAAAGGCAAAATGAAAGGACATAAGCAAATGGCGTAAAAATAGCCTTCTCTGAAGGAGTATGGTTCCCTTAACTAGATTCTCATTAAATGTGTGGTGGGCTTTTTTATTTCTAATCCTAAGTGAAATATCCTAATTGTGGTAAACCCAAACTATTTTTCTTCAGATGTAAGAAGGATAGACTTGGAGAAAAAAACAAAAAATTTTTTTTAACATTTTAGTTTATCTTGATAGTTGTTTTGAGGTTAGTCACTGGCTAGTGGAAACATTCTTAGATACTACTTACTCAACTACCTTCAATTTTTCTTTGCCTCTTTTTTTTTTTTTCCTGTTTCTTTTGGCCACACCGCAGGGCATTCAGGATCTTAGTTTCCCAACTAGGGATCAAACCCAAGACCCCTAAAGTGGAGTCTTGACCAGTGGACTAGCCGGGAAGTGCCAAACCACCTTCAGTTTTTCTTACACATTTACTTGTGGATAGGTAGTACCTGGAGAAGATAACCTAAGCTTTTTTTTCACTTTTTATTTTCTACTGTGAAAGTCACTTAGTCGTGTCTTACTCTTTGTGACCCCATGGACTATAGCCTGCCAGGCTCCTCTGTCTATGGAATTCTTCAGGCAAGAATACTGGAGTGGGTAGCCTGTCCCTTCTCTAGGGGATCTTCCCAACACAGGGATCAGACCCAGGTCTCCCGCATTGCAGGAGGGTTCTTTACCATCCGAGTCACCAGGGAAGCCAATTTTGTACTGGACTAGAGCCTATTAACAATGTTGTAACAGTTTCAGGTAGATCGCAAAGGGACTCAGTGATGCACATCCATGTATTCATTCTTCCCCAAACCTGCCTCCCATCCAGGCTGCCACATAACATTGAGCAGAGTTCCCTGCGCTGTAAAATAGGTCCTCCTTGTCCCATGCTTTTAATCTCAGGTGAGTAATTTTGCTCTTTTAGAAAATTAAGGGCAATAAAGATTGAGGGCAGGAGGAGAAGAGGGTAACAGAGGACAAGATGGTTGTACGGCATCATGGATTCAATGGACATAAGTTGGAGCAAATTCCAGGAGACAGGGAAGGACAGGGAAGCCTGGCATGCTGCAGTCCATGGGTCGCAAAGAGTCGGACATGACTAAGAGATTAAACAAAAACAACAAATTCTTTTTTGGTTCCTCAAACTTCTTGTTTAATTTCACTGGAAACTAGTATAACCAACCTATCTGACATGACATTTATCTTGTGAAGTATGGATTATCCATTCTCTAAATACATTAATACTAGTAAGTGCTTCAAAGTCAAATATTTTTTTTCCTCCAGAATTATGCTGGCAATTTTTTTTTTTCTGTATCTTTCTTTGGTAATTAATAGTCAAGTATGCACATGTAAAAACCTCAAAATTAGAATACTCAATCTGCTAGACGATCATGATTCTAATCCACAGCCAGGTACAGCCTCCCTAAACGGTGATATGTCAGGGATCAATCTGGACGGTTGATAGCCCCGCTTCAGGTTGTGTCACCTGCCGAGAGGCCACCCTGAGCCAGACCAGCAGATACAAACCAGCGGGAGCAGGAAGCTGGTACGCCAAAGGCTATCGATTCACTGGTTAGGCTCCTCGTGGAATGACGTCCACCTGCCAACAGAACAAGAGAGCATGTACGAGGCCGCACAGCGGGGACCAATCGGGCATCTCACCGTCCAGGGGCTTGGCCTCGGCAGGCGTCTGCTCCTCCTGAGCCCCCAGGCTGGTCTCCTTGATGCTTTCTATTTCCCGCCAGAAATCCTCCATGGAGGCACTGTCTACGGAGGCTTGCGAGTTGGAGCGGCTGAACGCCGGGGACTGAAGGGACTCATTGGAGAGCATCCTGTTGATTCTTCGGCAGCGAGGGATGGACTTTCTGAGGAAAGAAAAGCATTAAATATCGTTCAATGGAAATCGGTGTTTCATGCTATGAATCACACCAAAGTTTGAAACTAACGGAGACAAGAAGTTAGTGTGACGGAGAGAGATTTGAGGGAGTAACCTCCAGTCAGGTGGCCCCATCCTTTCATCCTCTCTAATTCACAATGACTTTGTGGCCATGTGGATGTGGGAATTAACACAAAAATACTTTCTATGACTTTTACACACTCATAAGGAAGTTGCTTATATTAATCAAAACACATATAGTAAAAGCTAGCTTCTATAAATGTCAGAAGAGTGAAAAAAACAAAAAAGCTGGCTGTGTTTGGAATCCGAGATTTCTCAATCACCTTTAGTAGAAATTTCCAGAATTTGATCACTGATCCTGAGACTGTACCTGACTAGAAGCAGTTCTAGGTTTACACTGAGTTAGCCAATTTATTTTCAAAACTCAAGAGCATTTCAGAAAAATGTAAGATATCCGCTTTAATTTTTTAATTCTGTGCTGTGTAATAAAAATAATTTAGGTAGTTTTGTCTGATAACTAGGTCATAAGAGTTCTTTACTGAGTTCTTTACAGCTTGACAAGACAGACACGTTCTAGTGATTGAAATGCATATGAAATCAGCACAGGTTATCAAGACAGCTACCGCTTCCTATATTATTTTTAGGCTGTTAAGTCTTTCCCTTTTCCATCAAGACCAACACTGAAAACCACTAGCAAATTCATAGAATTATAAGACATCTACTTCTTGAAACTGTAATCGATTACCACTGCTCACAAAGCCTACTGCCCTCTGTAAACTGTTCAGAAAAAATATATAGATGCCTAAAATTTTCTCTAGTTATAGAGTTTTTGGAGGAAGAAGGAAATGGCAACCCACTCCAGTATTCTTGCCTGGAAAACCCCATGGACAGAGGACCCTGATGGGCTACCAAAACTAAGAGATTTTTTTAGGTTTATTCTTTAAAAATGAGTATGACTGACATAAAAAATTTACAGTCTTAACAGAAGACACAGACTAAGTTTTTAAAATTTATAAGATGGTGTATTATAAGGATAAAAGTCTAAGTAATACCCAATTTATAAAGCAGAAACTGAAGGTCTTTCCCATCTGTATCACATCATATTGTTCTACGAGATGCTTTGTTTTTGCCACTCAAAACCATGCCATAGATGTCTTTTTCATGCCAACACAGACATACCATCTCAATGGCTGCATGGAATAGAATAATTTATCTTAGAAATTAAACAAACACGCAGATATACCTCAGCACTGCAAATATGTGCAGTGAGAAATCTGGGAACTATTAAGTGAATCTTAGAAGATAAGGAACATATGTACTTAGGATTAACAAGGACTGTGTTCATTTACTACAGTTTCTGACTCATACAAAGGGAATACTGGTGGATTCTCAGAGAAGAGATCATTATAAACTTCTGCTGAGAGCAGGGCGATCAGATGCGCAATGCAGGTCACGAACATCTGCGTAACACACTGGTCTCATCTGAGACAACCCACCCCCAAAGCCCTTTAATTGCAACGGTCAACTGTTGTTTTTGGCAAAGAAGTCAGACAGCATTTTTGGGATAAGCACATTTGGAAGGGTTCTCGCTTGTTTGGTGAGGGATCCGAATACTTCCCCTTCACCCCAGGGTAGAGTAGGGACCGTGACCTTCCAATCCTGAAGTATTACATAACTGCAACGTTCCGGCTCATCCAACACTTTGAGGAGACTTACAGCTTCATACCTCACCATATTAGGATAAACAGAGCTTCAGCTTCATCAGCTGTTTGTAATTTTTTACTCCAAAACAATACCAGGAAGACATCATATGGAAAACAGAATGAGACCGTTACACAGCGCTATATAGCAACTTCTGTTGGGAAACACCATGAGGTTTAAAATTAGATTTTCAGTGGATGGTTAATTACCATAAAGTCAAAGTGCCATTAATAAAAAAAAATCATTCCATTTCTCCTCCATTATCTTTTAAGAAATACCTTATGTAACTATCTGCCTTGAGTTAGTATTTTACAACATCAGAACAACGTAACTAACATGTGAGTGTAATTCTCCCCTCATTCCTTATCATACCACTATTGTCATATATGTTATTTTTTCATGTTTTATCCTACAATAGTTATTATAAAATCCTTATAGTATTTGTCAATCATTTACAAAAATGGTAGGTGAAAATAACTTTTTGTCATCTTTTAAAAACACTGACTTAAAAAATGCTGAACTTTATCAAGCTCACATAAATCAAAAAAAGTCAACAATTTTTTAAAAGTTAAACAAGTAGGCTTTCATGTTTATCCTTTACGGTTGGTGTGCTTCATCCAAGGCAATGTAGCTATAACAGATCACTCTAATCGGTTTTGCCAACCTCCTTTGATATTTCTTCAGCATTTCTTGTACTATGGATCTGCTGGCAACAAATTCCCTCATATTTCTTTCTGAGTGTGTCTTTCATTCACTTTCATTTTGGATGAATATGTTTACTGGGCACAGGACTCTAGGCTGGCAGGTTTTTTTATAATCCTTTTAAAGCTGTCATTTCGTTGTTATCTGTATTCATGATTCTGAAGAAAAATCATTTATAATCCTTATTGATATTCTTCTAAGTATGTTTTTCCTAACTGCTTTTAATACATTTTTTCCTTTATCTTTTGTTTTTAGAAGCTTAAATGAAATGCCTAGATTGTGATTTTATTTCTATTTATTCTGTATTGTGGCTCAGTTGGTAAAGAATCCACCTGCAATGCGGGAGACCTGGGTTTAATCCCTGGGTTGGGAGGATCCCCTGGAGAAGGGAAAGGCTACCCACTCCAGTATTCTGACCTGGAGAATTCCATGGACTATATAGAGTCGGACATGACTGAGTGACTTTCACTATTTTGCTTAAGGTTTGCTGAGCTTCTTGAATCTGTGGGTAGATGTATTTCATCAGTTTTGGAGTAGTCTTATCCATTTTTTCTTCAAACATGTTTTCTGTCCAAATTTCTCTCTCTTCTTCTGGAACTCCAATAACACAACTGTTTGACATTGTCGCAAGTGTCCTAAACCCCAACCCTCCCAAACCCTCACCCTTTGCTTCTCCCCAACCCTCACCCTTTGTGCTCCAGTTTAGAGAATTTCGACTACACTCTCTTCAGGTTCACTTCTCTTCTGCATGTCCAGTCCTTATTACGTCCACCCGGTGAACGCTGCAATTCTGATACAGTGTTTTTTCATATCAAGAATGTCCAATTGGTTCTTTTTGAAGGTTCTATTTCTCTGTTGACATTTTTCACCCTTTACCCATTGTGTCTCTCTTCTTTAACATATTTATTGTTGTCATTTAAAAGTTTGTGTCTCTTAGCGCCAACACTGCTGTGTCAGTGCATCTGCTAATATTGATCAAAAAACAGTCAATTGCTTATGGGTTATATCCTCCTGTTCGTTTACAAATCTCACAATTTTTTGTCATATGGCAGACATTATGTTTGAAAGAACTCTAGGAAATAGGAATAAATAGTAAGATCCCCAAGAAGAGCAAGTCTTCTGTCTGGTGGCTGAAATGAGGTACAGATCACTTCAATCCATTAAGGAGCTGCAGTGGGTCTGAGCTGAGTTGCAATTTTAATCAGTTTGAGGTTACCACCGGTTCCAAATGCTTTGAGGAGGAGATTTGCCCTGTGTGTATTACAGGTCCCTCTCTCAAGAGGGCTTTAGGATAAACACCACAGGATTACAGGAATTGCTGTCTACTTTAGAGCCTTTATGAGCAAAATCCCAAGGGAGAGAGTTGTCAGGCGTGGAGAACCAGCTCTGCAATTTAAGCTTCGACAGATTCCGACCTCCATGGTGTCTCCTCTCCCCATAAAGCCCCTCTGCTTAGGCAGGTGTCATCGTCTGCCCAACAGTGCAGAGACTCAGGGAGACACACACACAAAGGAAGGAAGTGACTTCTGGGCTTTGCTCACTAGGAAGATCTCTTCCCTCCTGGAACTGAGTTCCCTTAGACTTCTTTGCGTCCATAGCTCTCCACTATAGTTCTTAAAACATATGATTTTACATGCATCCTCTCTTCTGTCCTTGCAGAGAAAGATAATCAGCCATAACCTAGTGTTTGTTCTAATTGGAAGCGGCACTCCCACAGAACACTGTAAAACACATCGGGTATTTTTTAAAACGTTGGATTTGCTAATGAACCGCTTGCTCTGTCCAGTCACAAGTTCAGTTGTTTTTAGTGTAGTCCACAATGGTAAAGTGTCTGCCTACACGCGGGAGGGATTCACCCAGGGTTCAATCCCTGGGTCAGGAAGATCTCCTGGAGAAGGAAATGGCAACCCACTCCAGTACTCTTGCCTGGAGAATCCCATGGACGGAGGAGCCTGGTAGACTACAGTCCATGGGGTCGCAAAGAGTCGGACACGACTAAGCGACTTCACTTTCTTTCACTGTCTTTCACAAAGCATTTATAAGACATACTTCTTGCTAAGAAATACTTACTCTGTGGGCTTTACTATTTCTAATTTTATAAAGAATTTCACACAGAACAATTTACTGTCACACACATTCCATCATTTGATCCTTACCTGAACTCCGAAATAGTCAAAGCCAAGTATTACATGTCTCATCATACAACAGGGAAAGGTTTTAACTTCCCACCACGAATACCACAAAATGCAAATTCTTGTCTCTGACTTTGAGGCCGGCATTTCTGTCCCCAACAGTCTGATCCATCTCACCTTCTATCACTCTCCCCTGGCACCAGCACCAGGCCTGCTAATCTCTTCTCAGTTCCTCCAAAACAGCCAAGGTCTTCCTTCCCTTAGGGAATTTTCTCTTACTGTTTTTTTCTGCCAGGAACATTCTGTGTCTTTCCACAGCAAGATGCTTCTTGTCACTCAGCTCGTAATGTAAATGTCACCTCCTCAGGAAGACTTAGAGAACAACTCTAAAGCCTAGTGGGTTCAGGTTTGAATGTGGACTCTGCTACTTCCTAGAGCAAGCTCTCAACCTTGAGCAAGCTACTGAGCCTCTGGGCCTGCATTTCCTAATCTGTAAAATGGAATATGAATCACATACATGCTCTGTATTATTATGAGGATTAACTGAGTAAATATATGTAAATGCATGGCACATAGTAATCCCACATGTTATTACTACAATTTAATTTATTAGCATTCCTATGGCTAGGTATACAGTCAGGCTATAAACGGCATTAAAATGTTTCTAGGAATATAATGAAATAAATAAAACTGCACTTATCAGAACTCATCTCTGATCCAACCCCATTTCCAAGCCTGGTTTCTCCAACTCTCTTAGGTCAGAGTGACCACCTGACACAATTCTGGCCAAGTCACATAAGAACAATCTCTCTCCATGGTTTCAGTGTAATCTTTTATTTTCCTGATTTCACTGCTATCCTTTTCTCTTCCTTTTTCTTCTTTACTGGAATGTAAACAAGATGACTAGTGCCTCAGCAGCCATCTTGCCACCATGAGAGAAAGGCTATAAAATTGCACTAATCAGCCTTGATATTATTGAATCTCAGAAATAACCCCAGTGGCTGCCTATTCTCTGGACTTCCAACAATGTGAGAAAAAATAAACTATTTTAAAAAACTGCTCTATGTTGTTGTCATTACTATTTACAGTCCAAATGATTCCTAACTGATGTAAGTAGAAGGAATAGTTTAATGAGTAATTTGGGGTGGGGTGAGATGAGACACCACCTCCACCCCACTCAGGGGAATATTCAAGTAAGATTAGTCAGTCAGTAATGTGCCTCCTAAAGGAAAGTGGGATCTAATATAATGATTTTCCACTTTTTTAGTTCAGTTCAGTCGTTCAGTCGTGCCCAACTCTTTGGGACCCCATGAACTGCAGCATAAGAAGAACTGAAATCACAAAAGTCTGCTTTATATTAGAGAATCCTCAGCCATACATGGGCTTCCCTGGTGGCGCAGAGGGTAAAGCATCTGCATGCAATGAAAGAGACCTGGGTTCTATTCCTGGGTTGGGAAGATCCTTTGGAGAAGGAAATTGCAACCCATTCCAGTATTCTTGCCTGGAAAATTCCATGGATGGAGGAGCCTTGTAGGCTACAGTCCATGGGATCGCAAAGAGTCACACACAACCGAGCAACTTCACTTCTCAACCACACATGAGTTTTAGTTACAACAAATGTAAACTTATAAACATTATAGCTGTATACTTATATATCACCCAGTAGACAGCCAATATTGTTGACTGACAAAATTTCCCATCTAGTGGAAGGTTTACCACTGCTTTTTTTTCTCACTTAAAATTATACAAAATTACTTTCATTAGGTATGTCTTAATTTGCATATTAAGTATGGGTGTGCATAACTTGGTATCTATATTTGATGCCAAGAATGTACTTGGAAAAATTATTAAAAATAAAAAAGAAAAATTATGTAAGTTTTTCTCACTGCTGAGCTACCTGATTTGCTACTATGCTTACCCACTTTGTGTCTAATTCTGTGATCCTGTATTTTCCTTGCTGTTTTATTGGATCTGAACATTCTGAGATGTCCCCAGGCTTATTCTATTGTATCAGTGAGGGTAGCATGGAAATGTCAGGTCGATTTATTTCTCTTCATCAGTTCTTGTCTCATTGCAACAAAGATTTAGAGTAATGGATCAAAAGGTGTAGGACAACAGACAAGTTACATCTCAGTTCAGCTCAAGCAGACAGGTCTTTTATTAGTCTGACACTCCCAAAGGAGTCCTCCTGATCCTTCCTGTCAAGTCCTCCTTGGCTTACTGCTTTTATATTTTCAGTTTCCTCCTTTTGGTTACACCTGGTTCAAAGTAGGGCTTGTACCCACCACCAGTCAATGAAAGTGAATACAAATGGGAATATGTTCAAGGCTGATTGACAATTATGAGTTGTATAACAGCAGGCTGCATTGCTTATGCTTTTCCAGATGTCTTCCCATAGTTCCATCTGTTATAATTAGGTGTAGAATATTCATGAGCCCTTAATGGGCTACTAGCTGCCTAAGGTTACTGAACCCCTGTGGTCAGTTTGTATCAATTGTGTGCCTAAGGCACATGTGCAGGAGTTGAAAATTCTTTGTAGTTATGTTGTAGCATAACTGTGAGCTTTCCTGAGTGTATCTGGGATGGAGTTTAGAGATCAGCTTGCATCTTTTGAGCCAAGCCTCCCCTCTTTGTCTAACTCTAGGTCATGTCTAACTTGTCTAAATTTATACTTAATAGAAATATATACATTATAGTATGTAAAATAGATAGCTAGTGGGAATTTGATATATGATTCAGGGAGCTCAAAATGGTACTCTGTGACAATCTAGAGGGATGGGATGCAGTGGGAAGTGGGAGGGAGGTTAACAAGGAGGGGGCCTTTGGCGGATTCATGCTGATGTATGGGAGAAATCAACATAATACTGTAAAGTAATTATCCTCCAATTAAAACTAAACAAACAAACAAAAAAGAGAATCCTTTCAAATTACATTCAGTTTATTTCAGTCACTCAGTCATGTCTGACACTTTGTGACCCCATGGACTGCAGCACGCCAGGCCACCCTGTCCATCACCAACTACCAGAGTTTACCCAAACTCATGTCCATTGAGTCGGTGATGCCATCCAATCATCTCATCCCCTGTCGTGCCCTTCTCTTCCTGCCTTAAATCTTTCCCAGCATCAGGATCCCTTCAGATGAGTCACTTATTTGCATCAGGTGGCCAAAATATTGGAGTTTCAGCTTCAACATCAGTCCTTTCAATGAACACCCAGGACTGATTTCCTTTAGGATGGACTGGTTGGATCTCCTTGCAGTCCAAGGGACTCTCAAGAGTCTTCTCCAACACCACAGTTCAAAAGCACCAATTCTTCAGCACTCAGATTTCTTTATAGTCCAACTCTCACATCCATACATGACTACTGGAAAAACCATAGCCTTGACTAGACGGACCTTTGTTGGCAAAGTAATATCTGCTTTTTTATATGCTGTCTAGGTTTGTCATAACGTTCCTTCCAAGGAGTAAGCATCTTCTAATTTCATGGCTGAAATCACCATCTGCAGTGATTTTGGAGCCCCCCAAAATAAAGTCAGCCACTGTTTCCACTGTTTCCCCATCTATTTCCCATGAAGTGATGAGACTAGATGCCATGATCTTCGTTTTCTGAATGTTGAGCTTTAAGCCAACTTTTTCACTCTCCACTCTCACTTTCATCAAGAGGCTTTTTCATTCCTCTTCACTTTCTGCCATAAGGGTGGTGTCATCTGCATATCTGAGGTTATTGATATTTCTCCCGGCAATCTTGATTCCAGCTTGTGCTTCTTCTAGCCCAGCGTTTCTCATGATGTACTCCGCATATAAGTTAAATAAGCAGGGTGACAATATACAACCTCGATGTACTCCTTTTCCTATTTGGAACCAGTCTGCTTTCCGTTTTAAGGGTGGCCAAATTATCAGCCTAACTGCATGTCTTGGTCTGGCCTTGATCAGCACACTGTGGTGCACTGTGTCTGCACTTGGTCATGGACGGCTCTCTGTGACCCTATAGACTGCAGCCCGCCAGCTTCCTCCATCCATGGGATTCTCCAGACAAGAATACTGGAGTGGGCAGCCATTCCTTCTCCAAGGGATCTGCCCAACCCAGGGGTCAAACCCATGTCTCTTGTGTCTCCTACATTGGCAGGTGGATTCTTTACCACTAGCAACACCTGGAAAGCCCCAGTACACAGTAGAGTGAAACTTCAATCTGGCTGAAGATATCCCTGCCTAGACATACAGGGAATATATCTATGTTGCTCTCAATTCAAACATAATCCAAGAGATTTTAGGACGAATGTATCAAAATCAAAGATTTCCCCTTCTCTCTCTGAAGAAGAGGACTGAATTCCCCTTCATCACGGTCACTGAGTAATGCTGGTGGGGGCACAGCCTGGCCATCTTGAGAAATCATCTTGGATGCTGACCACGCCAGGGCCTGTGCAGCAGGGTTCCTGCAAGAGAAACCTCTCACTCTCTGGGACAGATGCTGGGCACAGCCAGGGTCATGCAGCTGTCTGCCCTCTCAGCTTCCTGGGGAGGCCACCCAGGATGAGAAAGACAGAGGATAAATACCTTGTTTTCAGGCTCTGGCTTCTCAATATCCTTGGATTTTAACTTGCTTATAAACAAGCTCAACTTGGATGCCTTGGAGAAAGCACTTGAAAGGCGATGGTGATAAAAGGAAGCTATGGTTTCAGATTAACAGAAGCGAGAGCACAGAGGAGATGCCCGCTCTTTCTCGGGCCCCCGACTCGGTCTCTCGCTATCATTCTGGCAGCCTCTGCTTCGCCGCCTGCCAGCCCCGTTTTCTGTTCTGTTCCCACCTTCCTCCGCTCTCTGAGAGGAGTGAGGAGAAAGCTGATGAAGCCTTTCCCTCAGAAGGTAAACAGGTCTGCCAGAACCTCCCTGTTGGCAGAATGAGATACAGAAAAATGTGTTTGTAGATTAGGGGAGGCTTAAAACAGCAAACAAATCTCAGTCACTCAGCATGGAATATTTGAAATGGTTTTGCAAGCTAGAATTCTTTTTTAACCAACTGAGGTGCAGAGCAGCAATTAAATTCTTATGCAGCTGTATATCACTTTTGAGCACAGGCACTGGGCTAGAAATGGGAAAAGTGACAATGCAGAAATAACTTCCAACGATTACACGCTGCACCCCAAGTGTTTATGAAGCAAGGGACTCAAATGGGGCCACAGTGGGGAATGGGGGGCAGGAAAGGAGGAATGAACACATGGAATACAGAGGGTCTGTGGGCAAGAAAACCATTCCATATGATACCGTGCTATTGTAGTTGTTCAGTAGATAAATGGTGTCTGACTCTTTGCGACCCCATGGGCTGTAGCCCACCAGGCTCCGCTGTCCATGGAACTCTCCAGGCAATGATACAGGGGATCTTCCCAACCTAGGGATCAAACCTGTGTCTCCAGCATTGGCAGGTGGATTCGTTACCACTGATCCACCAGGAAAGCCCATACACTTGTCCAAACCCAGAGAATGTAAACTATGGATTATGGGTGATTATGATGGGTCAATATCGGTTTATCAGTTGTAACAGATGAGCCACTCTGGTGGCGGTGCTGTTAATAGGGGAGGCTGGGCATGTGAGGGGGCAAGCAGTGTATGGGAAATCTCTGATATTTCCCCATAATTTTGCTGTGAAACTAAAACTGTTCTAAAAAGATAACATCTTTTTTTAAAGTACTTGGGAGTTTCAAAGTAAAGGCAAACTTCAGAAAAAGCAAAAAAGAACCAAATTTTCAAAAAAGTCTACAGGTTTAGAAAGAAGGAAAGCTACTTCTATGAAAAGTTACTGGTTGTTCTGAACAAAGGATAACAATCACAGATGGGAACTATCATATCTGCTCAAACAATAATCATCTAAACAAGAGACAGGCTGAAATGTCTGCTGTGCAGGCAGAGGAAACCACCGCAGGTCAATGTTGTATTTTCTGTTTTAAAACTAAAACAGTTTATGAGTTTGAGGTATATATTGATGTTGAGGTATATACTGATTTAGGTGAAGCTCAATCACATGAGTGATTAGTTTTATCTATCATATTATCTATGAGGATAAGCTAAAATTATGAGTGAATAACTAGTTTGGTGATACCTAATCATCGCTCAAAGACTCACTTTTTTTTTTTATTAAATTAGGAGATGTTCAAGAAAGACTCTAAAACAGAATGCAAGCAAAAAGCAGCTCTCCCACGTTCTCTAATAGAAATCTATCCTTTACCCATTCAGTGACAAGTGTCACCACAAGTCTGCTTTGTGCTTCTCAGATTACTATTCTTCATGTCACCTGGGTAAATAATTTTTAAAGGCTGTATTTTTACATCAAAAGTAAGCTACATACATGCTGATGGTACCACTCTAATGGCAGAAAGTGAAGAGGAACCCTCTTGATGAGGGTGAAAGAGAACAGTGAAAAAGCTATCTTGAAATGCAACATGAAAAAATACTAAAGATCATGGCATCTGGTCCCATCACTTCATGGCAAATAGATGGGGAAAAAGTGGAAGCAATGACAGGTTTTATTTTCTTGGGCTCCAAAATCACTGCAGACAGTGATGGCAGCCTTGAAATTAAAAAACAGTTGCTTCTTGGAAGGAAAGCTAGGACAAATATAGACAGTGTATTAAAAAATAGAGACATCACTTTGCTGACAAAGGTCTGGCTGAGGCTGAAGCTCGTATCACTTTGGCCACCTGATACGAAGAGCCAACTCATTGGAAAAGACCCTGAGGCTGGGAAAATATGTCCTAGTCAAAGTTTTCATTAAAGAACAAGAGGAGAAGAGGGCAACAGAGAATAAGATGGTTGGGTGGCATCACAGACTCAGTGGACATGAATTTGAGCAAACTTTGGAGACAGAAGAAGACAGAGCAGCCTGGCATGCTGCGGTCCATGGGGTCACAAAGAGTCGGACATGACTTAGCAACTGAACAGCAACAACGAAGCTGCAGAGACCCTGTATCTTTTAGAACCAAACTGCAGAACTGCAGTGCACACATTATTACATACTTCTGAGGAGCCTGCTGTGGTTGTATTGCTATGTCTGACTTTCAAAGTGATTAAACAGATGAGCCCCCCATTCTGGTGTCCTCTGAGGGTCTGCCTTTGTTTTCCAGCTCCCTGTGTGCCTCTCTGTGTTGTGACAATTTGCTGGAACACAACTGGCAACCTCTGTTTCCCCCACATCTCTGGTCTCTGTTTATTGTCATTATTACCCAGCCACTGACACTCAGCCATGAGAGGAGAAAGTGTTATTTTACAGCCTCCTTGTACTGTTTTGCCATTTCTTTTGTTTGTTGCCTCTCTCCAGCTCCAAAAATTCAATAATAGCAGGACAGAGGCACACACGGGATCTCTGGGATTATCAGGCAGTCTCTCTGGGCCATTCTCCACGTGGATGGGCCTTAAAGAGCTCTATGGTTCCTCCTGACAAGGCTTTCCCTGAAGTGGAACTGGCTTTCTTCCTCATGGGGCCCTGGAACCAGCTCAGCTTTAACCTGTTTGATATAGAATGAAAAGCAGAACATAAATCCAATGTATTACATTCTGATGGGAGTGACTGGCCTCTGGATGAATAACTATTAGCATTCTTAGATTTCTCTCCTTTCACAGTATACTTTTCTACACTCAGACTCACATCATGATGGCTTTCATGCCACAAGGTCCATTTGAACAATTACTGTTTTGTGTTCCATTTGTTTTCACTGTCTAACTTTAAGACGACTGTTTCCTAACTTCCCTACAAACAGCTTTGAGAGCCGTAAGTAGGGTTTCCAATGAAACAGAGGATCCAAGGATTTGAGAGCTGAGAGGGACTCTGAGAAATGCCAATAAAACACCACATTTTATAGATAAGAAAAATGAAGCTCAGTGAGGTCAAGTAACTTCTCCAAAATCACACAGCTAATTCCTGAGGACTAAAAGGACAGGGAAGCATGGTGTGTTGCAGTCCATGGGGTTGCAAAGAGCCAGACACAACTTCGCGACCGAACAGCAAGAACTACAAACCTGGCCTCCTGATGCCTCATTCCATTCTCTTTCCTCCATGACCACCAGTCTACTAATTCATTTACACTTTATTCTTTACTCACTCACCAAACAAATTAAAACAAAACAAAGCTTCACACTTTCACACTGGAGATTATCCTGTGTCCCTTTAATGTACTCCTGAAACAGCACATGATAAAATAGGTGGATTATATTTTTATCATAAAAATGTTGGAAATTATGTATGTCCCTAGTCAAAATTTTCATTAAAGAACACATAGATCTACATGCAAAAGTGTCCCACAAAATAAAGATTTTAAAAAAAAAAAAAAAAGGCAAGGTTCTCTAAAAGTTCACTAATAATATTGACAAGTATAGCAGACCAAATACACTAAGATATATATAAAATATAGATAGTTAACACACATTAAAAACATCTGCTATATAGCCAATAGAAAAGGGACATATTAGCAGTATTAAACATAAGTCACATTTTAAATTATCTATTGGTTGGTATATTAGAATACATTAGACTTTATTGAATAGAGTCAATTACTCATTCTATTTTAAAACTATCCAAGAAAGTAGAAGCTAAGACTCCCATTTAACTCAGATTTCCTACATGGCATGTAGAGCTGGCCAAGTACCCTAGCCAGCTTGAGCTACAATAAATTCTACAGTCACACTTTTATTATGATCGCCATTAGCAATCATCACCATGGGCATCCAGCTGAAGGCATTTTGGATTAGCTCTCTACCTCATCTTGTCCAATTTACTCAAGACACTGTTCATCATCAGATAAATTCCTTGAGCAGATCCAAGAGCCAGCAGTCAGAGCACTTCACACTCTCTAAACGCTGTAAAAACAACTGTCAGGACAAGGGTCCTCAAAGCCCTCTCACAGGATGACAGGCAGAGACCTGTAACCTGAATGCCCATGTTAAACATGAGCTTTGGAAAGACAAGAGCTGTTACTGTCTCACTTTCATACTGGCTGGCTTGCGGTGAGCTTCATGTGGTGGGGCTCTCGTAGCCAATACCTCTAAAGCTCCCCCTGCACTGGTGATGAAGGCCCTCAGCAGTTCAGAATCTAATCCCTGACAGCAGACAAGTCAACTACGTGTCTGCGATCAATACTTCAGGCCACCGGGGTTGGACAGGGATTTCAACATCCGTCATCTTAGCCAGGTGAAGCTTTTCCTTCCCAAGAGGAGTATGCAGGCCAGCCAGGTAGCTTTCCCTCCTTGAAGGCTTACTATTCACTCACTTTCTAAGAACATTACCTTCTTTCTTTACCACTGACTGGGATTAATTATGATAGTCAATAATCTCCTGAACAGACTCTCTTATGAACAAACTCACCAAGCTTTCATCCCCTTAAAAAAAATTACAAATGACACAAAGGAATTAGGTCTTGCATTTCACTGTATCTACTTTCATTTCTTTAAAAAAGAAGCTGCCATTTAACATTTTGGTTTTTATTTTCTTTGTTGAATGGGCAAGAGAGTTTTCATTTCTGCTTCCAATTTCCATGAAAAAGCTCTTGTATGTGTGTGTGAGTGTGTGTAGTCTCTCAGTTGTGTCCAACTCTTCACAACCCCATGGACTGTACTTGTAGCCCACCAGGCTCCTCTGTCCATGAGATTCTCCAGGCAAGAATACTGGAGTGGGTAGTCATTCCCTTCTCCAGAGGATCTTCCTGACTCAGGGATGGAACCCAGGTCTCCTGCATTGCAGATGGATTCTTCACTGTCTGAGCCTCCAGGGAAGCCCTGCAAAAGCTCTTACAGTAAAGCAAAAATTACCCAGGTTTCGCTTAAGAGGTTATTTGTATTCCAGTAGAGCGATAAAATCAAAATCTACCAGGGCACCTGCTGGCCCATAAAGCATCTATGTATAGACTCAAAAAAGGCTATCTTCTCAGGGGAAAGTGGTTTGCCTAATGGAGGAAGGTTGAACCTCCGCCTCACTTGATCCCTAGACTTTCTTATTCAATAAACAACTGATACAACTCTATTTATTGTCTGAAGTTTATTTAAACCTCTGAAGTCTATTAAATGACTCACACTTTTCCATTTGTTTCCAGTATAGAATTCTTCAAGGAAAATGCCAGTGTCCAGTCAAACTTTTAAAATCATAAATTCAACAAAAATATTAGCTTTCTAAAGTGTTTGTAAATGTGGACTTACATTAATTCATTGAGGAAAAATGAATTAATTATGGGTACGGTTGTGAGTATTATAGTTAATAGGACTTGGACATGGATTTGAAGCTTCAATACTTTAAGATGTCAATTCTCCTCAAATTGATCTATAGACTTACTGCAATCTCAATCAAAATTAAAGTCAGATTTCTCTGCAGAAGTTGACAGGCTTTCTAAAGTTCACATGGAAATACAGAAAACCTAAAATAGCCAAAAGAACTATGGGAAAGGGGAAATCAGAACACTTGTTACCTAAATTCAAGATTTGTAGAACGACAGTGAAAGCAGCATAGCATTATCACCAAATAAGCACACAGATCAATGAAAAAGAAGAGAGTCCAAAAATAAACCCACAAACATAATGTCAACCCATTTTCAACAAAGGTGCAGAGGGATTCAACAGGGAGAGAATAATTTTTTCAACAAATAGTGCTGGAACAAACAAGAACCATAATCAAAACAAAATATAAACAAACACAAAAACAGAAACAACTTCTACGCTATATACAAAAAATTAACTTAAAATGGGTCATAGAGCTAAATGGAAAACCCAAAAGTTTTTAAAATCTTTAAAAATCTTTATGCTTCTAGAAGAAAACATAAGAGAAAACTTTTGTGACTTGGGTTAGGTGAAGATTTCAAAGAGGTCACAAAAAGCATGATTCATAAAATAAAACTGGAGTTAAAATTTGCTCTTCAACTATATCACCAAAAAAGAAAGAATAAAAAGATATATATGACAAGAAAATATTTGCAAATCACATGTCTGATAAGGTACTTGTATCAAGACTATTTAAAGATTTTCAAAATTCATTAATAATAATAAACAACTGAATTTTTAAACTGGGGTAAAGATTTGAACACTTTATCAAAAAAGGAAATTTTACACAACATTAAGAGAAAAATAGGCTCCAAAATCACTGCAGATGGAGACTGCAGCCATGAAATTAAAAGACGCTTACTCCTTGGAAGAAAAGTTATGACCAACCTAGATAGTATATTCAAAAGCAGAGACATTACTTTGCCGACTAAGGTCCATCTAGTCAAGGCTATGGTTTTTCCTGTGGTCATGTATGGATGTGAGAGTTGGACTGTGAAGAAGGCTGAGCGCCGAAGAATTGATGCTTTTAAACCGTGGTGTTGGAGACGACTCTTGAGAGTTCCTTGGACTGCAAGGAGATCCAACCAGTCCATTCTGAAGGAGATCAGCCCTGGGATTTCTTCGGAAGGAATGATGCTAAAGCTGAAACTCCAGTACTTTGGCCACCTCATGCGAAGAGTTGACTTATTGGAAAAGACTCTGATGCTGGGAGGGATTGGGGGCAGGAGGAGAAGGGGACGACCGAGGATGAGATGGCTGGATGGCATCACGGACTCGATGGACGTGAATCTGAGTGAACTCCGAGAGATGGTGATGAACAGGGAGGCCTGGTGTGCTGCGATTCATGGGGTCGCAAAGAGTTGGACACGACTGAGTAACTGAACTGAACTGAACTGAAGAGAAAAACGAGATTTTCTTTTCTCCCCCAAATCCCCGCTCCCATCCAGGCTGCCACATCACAATGGGCAGAGTTCCATATGCTATGCAATAGGTCCTTGCTGGTGATCCATTTTAAATATAGTAGTGTGTACATGACCCATCCCAAACTCCCTAACTATCCTTTCCCCCTGGCAACCATAAGTTCATTCTCTAAGTCTGTGAGTCTCTCTCTGTTTTGTAAGTAAGTTCATTTGTATCATTTCTTTTTCAACATATAAGGGCTGTCATATGATATTTCTCCTTCTCTGTTGGACTTACTTCACCCAGTATGACACTCTCTAGGTCCATCCGTGTTGCTGCAAATGGAAAATGAGATGTTTTACAGATTAGTGTCTGATATTGTCCCTAATCTTACCAGATGAAAATTATCTGCCAACATATGCCACTTACTTTCTCGTGTTACACTGACTTTAAGATAGGACTCACTTCAACTATTACATTTTAAACTTGAAATAAAAAATTATATCAGATTTATCTTGTCATCCCTCAGTCTTTCACCTATCACAGGTCCTGGCTTGATGCCTGCTTCACTGATGTAAACAGTAAGATGAATGGTGGGTATGCATGGAAATCCTTTTGTAAGTGAATGTTTTATTGAACAAGCACATTACAGAAAATTATTTCATAAGTACCATTTTATAATTTATTTTCTAGAAAATTTTGAATTTCATTAAAGAAAATAAGTACCTGTCTTCTTCTTCCTTCCAAATTTAAAGCTTTTCCTTTGAACTCAAGGTTGCATTAAAAAAAAAAAAAAAGTTTTTAAAAACCATTATCTGAAGTTAATCACTATTTTCTAATTTCCTTTCTCTCGCAGACCTCCAAGTTGTAGAAATCGGTTCCAGGCAGTGCCAGCTCCTGAGAGATAACAAAGCTATGCTATTATGGAAGCAAAGAGGAAACAGAAGGCTTGGGAGAGGGAGGGGAGGAAAGACCACATGAACTTGATGGAAATCCAGAGTCCCTGCGTGGCATGTATCGTCCCAGAGACCAGTGCCAGGAGGGTTCCGGCCTCAGCTGACATCCTGAAGAAAGGCAGACGCCTGGGCCACAAGAACCTCCAGAAGGCGGGCATCTGTGTCGACGGCTATCTTTTGTCTCCCAGTTTCAAAGCAACAGAGAACAAACTCCAAAAGCGTCAGAGTGATCTGGGTTTTCCCACATCTAAAGTGTTGCTTCAGTGGGCCACAGTGATGCCACAGGGAAAATAAAGGCTGTCTTCCACAAAGCAGGATGGATTTTGAAAGTGGATATGGGTGACCTCAGAATGCCAGGCTTACTTACCACCGGAACAGTAACAAGCAGGCAGGGAGCAACTGACCCCTGGAGCCTGTTCACCTCCAGTGAATATTAACCGGACGCAGACATATAGATGCTACCCCACTCCGGTAAACTCTGAAGTCTGCCTCAATAAACCCTATTTTATTACCATTATCAGTTTCCAGAGCTCCGCACCAAACAAACACCCTGTTTAATGCTCAGTTCTCAGTTCTCATTTTCCATTTGTTATTTGTTAAACTTGGAATTTTGAATGAAGAATGAAATCACAGAAGTGTGCGTGTGTGTATGTGCATACGTGAAAAGGAGAAACACAAACTGGCAGTTTTAGACTAACTTTACTAGGGCTTTGCTTCCTTAAATCACTAAAAGTCTGACTGGACTTCATTAAATAGGTTAATTTGCCCATCTCATTTGTTAAGACCTACAGGATATTGTGATGAGGTATTTCGGAAAGTGACAACAAAGTTGAAATAAATAGAATTCAGAGGGGAAAAAGAGACAAGCCAATTATTTAAAAAGTGCAGTGAACTGACTGCTACTGAATTTCTTAGCCTGTGTGGCCATCTAACTTTTCTGAAGAAAATGTCTAACTTGTTGTTATGAGGAAATGTTGTACTCAAATAAGTGGCTATTGATTTAGAATGAGGATAATGTGAGCATCTTTGAAGGAAAGAGCAGGAAGCTTTTCTCAAAAAAGGAGAGATTCACCCATAAAAAAGAAAAAAATAATGCCATTTGCACCAACATGGATGGACCTAGAGATTATCATACTAAGTAAAGAAAGCAGAGAATGACAAATATCATATGACATCACTTAGAAGTGGAGTCTAAAATATGACACAGAAACAGACTCACAGACATAGAAACCAATGGGTACCAAAGTGGAAAGCAGGGGAGGGATAAACTGAGAGACTACATTTGGCAGATATACACTACTATATATAAAACAGATAAATAAGGTCCTACTGTACAGTACAGGGAACTATATTCAATATCCTGTGATAAACCATAATGAAAGAATATGAAAATGAATATATGTATGCATAATTGAATCATTTTGCTATAACAAAAAACTAACACATTGTAATCAACTACATTTCAATAAAAGAAAAGAAAAAAGTAAAGGAGAGACTGATCTCTAAGGGAGGGGCCAAGGAGACTGAGCAAAACAGCCAGTGAGGCAGGAAGGTGGGATTCAGTTCAGTTCAGTTGCTCAGTAGTGCCTGACTCTTTGTGACCCCATGGACTGTAGCACGCCAGGCCTCCCTGTCCATCACCGACTCCCGGAGTTTACCCAAACTCATGTCCATTGAGTTGGTGATGCCATCCAATCATCTCATCCTCTGTCGTCCCCTTCTCCTCCCGCCTTCAATCTTTCCCAGCATCAAGGTCTTTTCCAGTGAGTCAGCTCTTCACATCAGTGGCCAAAATATTGGAGTTTCAGCTTCACCATCAGTCCTTCCAATGAATATTCAGGACTGATTTCCTTTATGATTGACTGATTGGATCTGCTTGCAGTCCAAGGGACTCTCAAGAGTCTTCAACACCACAGTTCAAAAGCATCAATTCTTCAGCGCTCAGCTTTCTTTATAGTCCAACTCTCACATCCATACATGACTACTAGAAAAACCACAGTTTTGACCAGACAGACCTTTGTTGGCAAGGTAATGTCTCTGCTTTTTAATATGCTGTCTAGGTTGGTCATAACTTCTCTTCCAAGGAGCAAGCATCTTTTAATTTCATGGCTGCAATCACCATCTGCAGTGATTTTGGAGCCCCCAAAAATAAAGTCTGACACTGTTTCCACCGTTTCCCCATCTATTTGTGATGCAGTGATGGGACCAGATGCCATGATCTTAATTTTCTGAATGTTGAGTTTTAAGCCAACTTTTTCCACTCTCCTCTTTCACTTTCATCAAGAGGCTCTTTAGTTCTTCTTCACTTTCTGCCATAAGAGTGGTGTCATCTGCATATCTGAGGTCATTGATATTTCTCCCAGCAATCTTGAGCTTGAGGTGGGGTTCAAGCTCAGCAGAATTCTGTTTTTCTCCATCAGGAACAGAGGGAGGGAAGGTGAAGAGCTGTAATGGAGAAAGGCAATTCCACATAGTCCCGAACAAATGCATGCGTACGTGTGCATCTCTAAATGTACATAGATATGTGCGTGTGTGTGTGCAAGTGCACATGTTCAGACCGCTTCCATTTAATGAGAACTTCTTTCCAGTGAGTTCCGCCAGTAGATCCTGGCTGGCTACCACCGCTTTGGGAGGCCCAGTCTCTAAGTGTTGGGTCACCCTTCATGTCGATGGGAAGCAGGCCCCCAGATGCTCCTTCTCGCCTTAAGGCTCAGGCTACACCCAGGTCACCCAGTAAGAAGGAGGCTCATTAAACCACATGTGGACAAAGGACAGCTCTACTGACACCCAGCCTCTCCCATTGTCAAGTACAGCCCGCAGTAGGATCTGTGTGGCAGTGACAGTGAATACTTGGCACAGAGGTGCTGCTATTGACCACAAAGCTGAAAGCATTTACATCGGACTTCTTACAGGAAATGTGCTGCTGACCCCTGGCCCACAGCAAAAGAACACATGCTGGGTGCAGGCTGCAGCTGTGTGCCGCCTTAGACAGTCGAGAGATACCTCTCCCTCCCCCAGCTTAGGAGAGCAGACCGCTCCTGGGGAACCAAGGCTGTGGACACCCCCCACCCCATGACTTCTCCCCAGGGGCATCGGCTGTGTCCTTCAGACACACTGAGATGCTCTAATGCCTGACTCTCTTCGCTGTACCTCAGGAAGGACAGGAGGCCCCACTAAAACTCGCCTGTGCTTTTTTCATACTCTGAGTTGGAATCTTTGTATAAAGGTCCACTCATCTAGAGAGAAAAGTGCTCTAAGTTCCAGTCTTGGATTTAGAAAATTAGTTTTTAATAACCCAAATGTGCAGGAAAATACTACAATGGCAATCTGGGAAAATAAAATATCAATGCTTCAGTTGATTTCTCCAAAAGCCTGTTTAAACCTGTTTAATCTTCCTTGATATATCCAGGAAAGGCCATAATTGAAAAATTCAGTCACGTGACATTAGAATTCAGAGGCTTGAATTCTTCTGTTGAATGAGCAAAAAGCAAGGTCTGGAAAGAAAGACTTTAGCCCTTAAAGTGAACCTACAGAATGTACAAGAAAACTGAAAACCGTGAATTTTCAATATCACAAGTTAAGGAAGACAATGACTCTAAAACAAAAGCGGAGGATCAAGCTCTTCCTGGCAGGGCTGGTTAGTTCCAAGACCTTTCTGCAATTCACAGGACTGCTGCCTCATTTTCCTATTACAGCTGAAGGCCGATGAGTCAGTTTTTAAGAGTGACATTTTTTTCTCGTGTTTGAAGACAGGCAAAAACATCAAGCAAAAACCCCTGCAATTTACTTAGCACATTACAAAGCAAAAAAGATGGATTCTAACAAAACTTGCTGGTCTATTATGATATTACTTTGTGGGGAGGGTCCAAGGGGTTGGGAGAGAAGTAGTGATGATGTGCAGTGAGATAAACTATAGAAAACACAGACCCAACCTGGCAGTTATCTGAATACAGTCCCTCTTTTGTGCATCTGTTCTGCAACATTTTCAGCTTAGGACTGCACACCATTGCACATTCTCTTAAAGAGAAACATTGTTGAAGTGGAAAAACAGCTTAACAGTGTTTGCTATTCAATATTTTTATTTTTCTTAACTGTAAATGAATAAAGAATTCATATAATTCATTTCATCATTGAAATCTACAATGGATAACCCCGCTCTCCCCTTCACAGCCACTGCAGGAATGATTTAATCAAAACTTGAATCCAGGATAAACTCATAGTTGATGGGTGAGTTCAGGTGTCAAATTTTCTTTTTTTAATTGGAGGATAATTGCTTTACAATGTGTTGGTTTCTGTTGTACAACAACGTGAATCAGCTATACATATACATATACCTGCTCCCTCTTGAGTCTGCCTCCCATGCCGGGCACCCATCCCATCCCTCTAGGTCATCCCAGACCATCCCGCTGAGCTCCGTGTGCTAAGCAGCAGCTTCCCACTAGCTTCTGCTTTACACATGGCCGTGTCTATGTGCCCCTGCTACTCCCCCAATTCACCACACCCTCTCCTGTCCCCGCTGCGTCCACAAATCTGTTCTCAATGTCTGTCTCTCTACCACTGCTCTACAAATAGGTTCATTGGTAACATTTTTCCAGATTCCATATCAAAACTATATTGAGGTATCATCTCACACAGTCAGAATAGCTGTCAACCAAAAATCTACAAACAATAAATGCTGGAGAGGGTTGTGGAGAAAAAGGAATCCTCCTACACTGTTGGTGGGAATGCAAATTGATACGGCCACTACAGAGAACAGTATGGAGGTTCCTTAAAAAAATGAAACCTGTAACTACACCATATGACCCAGCAATCCCACCACTGGGCATATATCCTGCGAAAACCCTAACTCAAACAGACACATGTACCCTCAAGTTCATCCATTTATATTGTGAATTATATTTTCTGAGCCATTCTGGATGACTCTTAACCTTCATGGATCTCCCTGAACAAACTGGAAGCCAATTTACAACCTTTACCAATGAAAGCAAACAGAGGATATCACTTTTCAGTATCACTACCCAGAAATACATGCAGCGCTTTACAATTCACAGCGCAGCTTCACGTGCAGTTAAGATGAGTGAAAAAAGAGAGGACGAAAAGACATTGAAATGGTTCCCTAAAAATTGGCTGCAATTCTTTATTCTTCTGCCACTCAGAACATAACCACCAGGGCCCTATGTCTAATTCTTTTCTTCCACAATGTTTCCATCCATCCTAAATTTATCTGTTCCCCTTGGGCATGAAAAGACAGAAGAGGAAAAACTAAACATGAAATCGAGTTAAATGTAAGAGGACCTGTGGTCTGAATAGTTAAAATAACACTTCAAAAAATACTAGAGGAGTAAGTTTCTTTAAGTGCCCTTACTTTGAGCATAAGAAAACATTATTCCCAAATTCTAAAGTCTTCTATAGTCAGCCATAGTCCCATACCAACTGTGGACCTTACACTTTACAGTATTTTAGAGTTTCACATTTATTATGTCTCATATGTATTCTAATTATGAAGAAATGGAACCTGCCAATGTTAAGTGACTTGCCCAAGGTCGCAAAGGAGAATAGTCTCCTGGGAAGAAACAAGGAAAGCTTCGGCACCCAAATGATCACTATAAAGGCCACACAGATCACCAAAATAACTGAGGTGTTTCTTTCAGGACCCTCATTATGTTCTTCTTAATATTTAAAATACAAATCTGAACCAAGTGATTATAAGCATTGGTCTGGAAACAGCTTTAAGGAACAGATTTAGTTGGTATGTGGGCTAGATACTGCTCTATCAGTCTTTGCTAAGAGGAATTCCAGTACCTGTACGTCTAATGAATTAACCCAAGAACTTACACTTCAGTGAGGAAAGAAGGAATTGGGGAAATTTATTTAGAAAGGGCAGGGAAAAACTCTATAATCATTTAAGGAGGGAAGAACCAAGAATTCTGTGGAGGTCACACATCACGTTAATTCCTCTCCATCTCTTGCTTAACCCGAACTCTTAAAGCTAAAGAATTCTAAAGACGAAGGAGGGGCGTGTGACAGCGGGAACCCCTGCTTCTCCCTTGGACTCTATCACTCCGCAGGGAGTGCCCTGGAATGCTGTGAGAGAGCTTTTTATTGTCAAAACAACTAGGGGCCTTCTGGTATTTAATCAGCAGGGCCAGGAATGCTAAGAGTCTTACGATCCAGTGGACAGTCCTTCACCAAGAAAGAACTGTCCTGCGTCACATGTGACTTTCAAATGCCCTGCTGGACAGTGATCACAGGTGAGACACCCATTTGTAATCACTGCAACCTGATTCAGTGATTCAGAGCCTGATTCAGTTTCAGACTTAATACAAAGTATTTTGCATACACAGAATTTTCCAGGAACACAACTATAATGTAAGTGGAGGGAAAACTATACTTTGTTTTGTTCGAATATTTACCGTTCTGGCAATTCAAGTCCTATGCAGCAAGGCAGCAGGAAGCCCAGGCAGCCTGATTTGCACGTGCAGGGGCCCCGTCCATGCTGACTCTGCCCATCAGAGCAGCCATCCAGCTCCTTCATAGTCCCATCTGCTTGAGTCGTGTCCCAACATTTATGCATTGAAATACTTGTTATATAAAATATACTTTATTTTTTTAATCTCACAGTTGGAGCACTATGTTGATGTTTAACATTATGTGCACAAGTTCCCTGGTGGCTCAGATGGTAAAGAATCTGCCTGCAACACAAGAGACCAGGGTTCAATCCCTGGGTCGGGAAGATCCCCCTGTAGAAGGGAATGGCTACCCACTCCAGTATTCTTGCCTGGAGAATCCCACGGACAGAGGAGCCTGGTGGACGACAGAGTCCATGGAGTCGCAAACAGACACAACTGAGTGACTAACGCTTGGTGCTGCACCAGCAGGGCATGCTACCGGTATATTTCATCATGGGATGATAAATGGAACAAACGTGTCGATCAAGTTGAAAGCCAGGGTTGTAGTCATTGTTTCTTCTCTGGAAAATCTCTCATTCCTGGCTTCTTGGACAAGCTATCTCCTGACCCTCCTGAGCCCCTTTCTTACTCTATTTTATTGATTCCTTTATACCCAACTCTAAACTGCAGTGCTCCCAAGTTTCATCTGCATTCCCGACCTTTTTAACTGATTTATGTCCCCTGCTTACTTTGACAGCTTTGACTAACACTTATTTGCCAAATGGCTATATGTCTAAAATTTAGAGCACACATTTTTGTGCTTTTTCTAAAATACAGGAAGCAGTATTAAAGGCTTAACGTTAAGTGTTGCTTAACTCATTGATTTTACTTAAGTTATATAGCCTATAAAAATGGTTAATTNAATCTCTATTTACAAAGGTTTCTGATTTTGATCTACCATATCCAGGTTACCCAAAATGCTGCCATTTCCTCCTAACTGGTTCTTTCATCCAGTCCTTATTGCCATTTGCTTTGTTTGGTGCCTTTTCACCTCTAATTTGAACAAATGCACACGGTCTAAAACAGAGTTTCTCAACCTTAGCACATGTGATGTTTTGGGCTGGATAGTTTCTTATTGTAGGTCGCTGTTTTGTACATTATAGGATGTTGGGCAGAATCCCTGGCCTCTGTTTCCTAAATGCCAGTAGCACACACCTCCAGTCTGTGACAAACAAAAATATCTCCTGACATTTTCAAATGTTCCTGGGACAAAATTGCCTCAGTTAAGAACCTCTTGTCTAAGGCAGTGTCCTAAGTCTGTCTCTTATACACATCTAGATGTGTATAAGAGACAGGGGAAAAATGACTGGAACGAATCCACTAATGGTGGTTATCTCTGGGCAAAGGAGCATAGGTGATTTGTATTTTCCCCTTCATGGTTTTGTTTTTCCATTATCTTCATGATTTTCCATGACGCTCAGGTTTTTCCTATAAGGAATTACTTTAAATTCTTTTCAAGCCTTGTCAACAGCGTTTGGACCATCGTCCCGTTATTTGTGACAGCCTTCCTTCCTGGGTATTTCCCCCTCTGTCCATCTTCCATGCTGCATTGAGATGAAGGTTTTCAAAGCATAGATTTGTCCCTTCCCACTAGCTCCCTGGTAGGACAAAGGTCGAGGAGCAAATGCATAGGCATGTCATGAACAGATCAGAGAACTGCTCTCCCAAGTCTGTTTTTTCAGCCTTGTCCCCTGCAATTCCACACCAACAAACAGAAATCTGCCACTTTTGCTTGAACACACTGTGGACTGTGGCATTTTCTGCAAGGCTGTTTTTCTCTGACAAGAATGTCCTTTTTCTCTTTTGCTGCCAGGTCAAATAGCACATTTATCCTTTAAGACTCTATTGAAATGCCATTACAGCCTGGAGCTTTTGCCCGCAGAGTTAGCAGCCACTCAAACTCTCTTCCCAAATATCGCTGTGGATGCTCTGTGATCGCACTTATCTCTTGGTATAAGACAGAAATGACTGCAAGAGTTCCTCTTCCTGGGAAAACACTGTGCTTTAGTCATCTTTGTGTTCTAAGCCCTGATGCTGAGTTTGCGTGCAAGAAGTACTTGACGAGTGACCAAATTAATGTAAGTTGCCAAAAGCTGCAGGAAGAAAATCTTCAAGCACCTCACATACCCAGCTGGCTTGCAGGAGCTGAAGCCAAGTTTCTGACAAGACAAAAGGTAGAAGGAACCAGAATGTGCCAAAAGAAGAACACTAACTCAAGTTAGTTAGGAGGAAATGGCAGCTGGATCAATCAATGACTGATATAACTGGTACAGAGTGTTAGAAAAGATGAACTAAGCTTTTACATTAAAATAATACTTTGTGCCTATGTATTTACAATAGATGAGTCTTTGAGAGTTGTGCTTAACACTTTGGTTAAATCTGTGTCCCTGAGTAGTAAAGTAAAGCACTTACAGGAAGCACTAGGGTATCACTTTGCACATACAGCTTTTATAATCTTAAAGCCCAGACCACATTCCAGATCAACTGAATTGTCAAAGGGATGCGGCCCAGATGTCAGTATCAATATTTTTTAAAAGTTCCCACTATTGAGAATCACTTGCGTACATGAAAACATCTTTCCTCAGCTGCAGATCAGACTCATAGAAGGAAGTGAATACCTTCATAATATTTTCACTGTTAACTCATTCCTAAAAAGTGACATTCGTGCATGCTAAGTTGCTTCAGTTATGTCCACCTCTGTGCAATACTATGGACTGTAGCCTGCCAGGCTCCTCTATCCATGAGATTCTCCAGGCAAGAAATCGAGCGAGTTGCCATTTCCTTCCCCAGGGGATCTCCCCGACCCAGGATCAAACCCGGGTCTCTTATATCTCCTGCATTGGCAGGCAGGTTCTTTACCATGAGGGCCACCTGGGAATCCTGCAAATGGTAATTCTGTTTTCAGTTTTTTTAAGGAACCTCCATACTGTTCTCCACAGTGGCTGTATCAGTTTACATTCCTACCAACAGTGTAGGAGGGTTTCCTTTTCTCCACATCCTCTCTAGCATTTACTGTTTGTAGATTTTCGGACGATGGTCACTCTGGTGTGAGGTAAAATACTTCACTGTAGTTTTGATTTGCATTTCTCTAACAATTAGTGATGTTGAGCATCTTTTCATGTGTTTGTTGGCAATCTGTGTGACTTCTTTGAAGAAATGTCTATTTAGGTCTTCTGTCCAGTTTTTGATTGGATTTTTTTTTTTTATATTGAGCTTCATGAGCTGTTTGTATATTTTGGAGATTAATTCTTTGTCAGGTGCTTTGTCTGCAAATGTTTTCTCCCATTTTGAGGACTGTTTTTTCTTCTTGTTTATGATTTCCTTTGCTATGCAAAAGCTTTTAAGTTCAGGTCCCATCTGTTTATGTTTGTTTTCATTTTCATTACTCTAAGAAATGGGTCCAAAAAGATCTTGCTGAAATTTATACCATATGACCCATCAATTGTATTCCTGGGCATGTACCTGGAGAAAACCATAATACAAAAACATCCCAATGTTCACTACAGCACGACAAAGCCAGGACATGGAAGCACCTAAATGTCCATCAAAAGAAGAATGATAAAAGAGATGTGGCACTTATATACAATGAAATATTACTGAGCCATGAGAGGGAACAAAATCATGCCATCTGCAGATAACACAGATGGAAATAGAGACTGTCATATAGAGTGAAGTAAGCCAGAAACAGAAAACAAATACCATTTAATATTGCTTATATATGTGGAATCTAGAAAAATGAGAAAGATGAATTTATTAACAAGTAATGAGCATGTGTTGAGTGACACACCTGGTCCTCTTAAAAGAAAGGATGAATGAATGAATGGTTAAATCAATATTCATAGTCCAAAGTTGGTATTTCTTATTTTGAAAAATCATAATGGTATAAAAATCGCCCCCTCCCCATTCTGCTTGGAAAATTTGGCATCTGTGTTAGTTTATTTACATGAATTATGCAGTCTTGAGTGGGAGAGCTGTTTACAGGTGACAAAGGATGAGGGCCTCATTAGGAACTCCAGTGAGAACCTTATGAAAGGGAGATTTAGATTATTTAACAAGCACTGAAATTAATTCCAAAGACAGCTTAGGAGGTAATCAGTTGGTTTTTGCTTCGTGAATTTCCTTTCAGAAAAAAAATCGTCCTTCATGTCCTTAGGGATCTGGCTGGCTGTGGGCATTTGCTGCTCAGCAGACACCTCAGTACAAACAAGACTGACTCGGCAGACTGCTGGCTGGTCCTGGGAGAGACGCTGCTATTTGTCAAAACTGACATTAGGATGAAGTCCGAGGACAGGGGATTACAACTGGATATCTGTCCTCAAGACTTTCAAATGTGACTAAAATTGGAAAACACAAGGCTTTTCATAGAATTGTATAGACAGACTTCCTCACATTTGGCAGTTTTGATACTCTGGCCTTTTTACCACCACATTTTGTTACCATCCCTGTTACAAGCATGTACTTCTTACTGTCTTCACACTGACTGTGAACAAGTCTTCATTCCGTCACTAAATCCAGCTCAGAGCAAGATAGTACCTAAGGCTGACAATGTGTCCAATGACAGTGATGGTTTAGTCGCTAAGTTGTGTCCAACTCTTTGCGACCCCATGGGCTGCAGTCCACCACGCTCCTCTGTCCATGGAATTTCCCACTGACATTCCAAGGGCTGAGAGTGGACCAAAGAATACTGGGTGGGTAGCCATTTCCTTCTCTAGGGGATCTTCCTGACACAGGGATTGAACCTGCCTCTCCTGCATTGCAAGCAGATTCTTTACCAACTGAGCATCAGGGAAGCCCTATGTGTGCAACACCCATAAACAAGTACAAAGAGGCTCAGAGGGATGTGACCTTTGCTCAGGATGAGGAGGTTAGAAGCAGGACAAGAGGAGCAGGAGAGTTGTAGACTGTCCCTATAATGAGATGAAGGAGACCACATGCAGAGTAGCAAGCCTCAACCCAACGGGAGTCCTGGCCACTCACTTTCTGAGAAGGAACTTACATTTAGAGCAAGGCTTCCCTAGTGAAATCTATGCCTGCAATGCAGGAGACCCGGGTTCAGTCCCTAGATTGGGAAGATCTCGCGGAGAAGGGAATGGCTACCCATTCCAGTATTTTTGTCTGGAGAATTCCATGGACAGAGGAGCCTGGTGGGCTACAGTCTGTGGGGTCGCAAAGAGACACAACTGAGTGACTCACACACACACACCGTAAAAGGATTATAAAGTGAACAACTCGTGGGACTTCCCTGTTGGTCCAGGGGTTAAGACTCTGTGCTTCTGCTGCAGGGGGTGAGAGTCTGGTCCCTAGCTGGGGAACTAAGATTCTAAGGTACACATAAATCACTTGGGAATCTTGCTAGAACGAAGCTTCTGATTCAGGAAGCCTGAGTCAGAATCCTAGAGCCCGGTCTTCTAACGAGCTCCCAGGAGGCTACAGATGCGCTGGTCCACAGTTCAGACATACCTCAAGCAGCAAGGCTGCCTCAGGACCTGTGCTCTGAATGTCTGTAACTCATGAATTCAACTGGGGTCGTGGAAAGAAGTAGAAGAAGCAAACTCAAACAGGTTAACTGAGCAGCCCTAATGTGCATAGCATTCAGGGACGCCAACAAGAGATTAAGGACCTTAGGACTTGGAACCAAGAGGATGCGCCAATACAAGCCCCAGACCATAGGGGCAAAGTGAGGGAGAGGCAGTTTACTAGGACTGAAGAACTTCGAGGCTGGAATAGGAACAATAGCCCAAGGTCATGAAAAGCGCCATGTTCCTGAGTATCTTGAAAGGAGGAGCAAAGGCATCTCCCAGGGACAAGGACAGAGAATGGAGGTCCTAGCCTCACTCCTGGAGAAGGAAATGGCAACCCACTCCAGTGTTCTTGCCTGGAGAATCCCAGGAATGGGGGAGCCTTGTGGGCTGCCGTCTATGGGGTCGCACAGAGTCAGACATGACTGAAGCAACTTAGCAGCAGCAGCAGCAGCCTCACTCCCTTCCCATCGTCTGATCCCCTCCCTTGCCTCCCACTGGTTGGATGCAACTGGAGGACCAGGGGCCAGGGGATGAGCCTCTGGAGCCACCCAGAACGAACAGAGGACCGAGTGACCAGCACAGGGAGCCAGCGAACACAGGAACTTCAACCAATTCAGCAAGTCACTATTTCCTGTGGTTCAAAGTAAACACTCTTACAACAGGAGTCCGGGCTTGTCTAAGGGGGCTGCACGAGAAAAGACTGCGAGAGGCTGTGCTGATTCTGTAGGCAATCTTTAAGAGGAGAAGGTTCTCAAGGGGCTTGAGAAACGGGCAGCTTTGAAGATAAAAGAAAAACAAGCTGACTGCCTGAGGCAAGGGCAGAAACGAAGTCCTGGGAAGCCATTAGAAAACTAACCCAGGGAGTTAAGAACAGAGGGGCCCCAGGATCTCTCAGAGAAACAGGACCAGCAGGTTGGGGCTGGGGGCAGGCAAGCGGACCAGCCTTCACTCTAGTCTTAAGAGACACTTTGTCTAAAACCCTCCAACTCCTTTTTAAAAGTTAGATGCAATATCACTGGTGGAATTTCAAGATCTGGGGAAGAAAGCAGACCTGAGGAAAATCAGAAACAATAAGCACAGTAAATGCTAGCTCCTAAAAATTCCAACCAGAAGTTTGTTAGAGAAATATGATAAAAATTATATATGTGTGTGTGTATTGGAAAAGACTCTGATGCTGGGAGGGATTGGGGGCAGGAGGAGAAGGGGACGACCGAGGATGAGATGGCTGGATGGCATCATTGACTCGATGGATGTGAGTCTGAGTGAACTCCGAGAGATGGTAATGAACAGGGAGGCCTGGCATGCTGCGATTCATGGGGTCGCAAAGAGTCGGACACGACTGAGCGACTGAATTGAATTGAATTGAATTGAATACGTCTATACTTACACACAAAGAAGACACACATGGCTCCTCATGAGAGCTCTAATCAAGGCTCTCAGGGAAACACTAAACAATGGGAAAAACTACATCCTCATTAACTGGATTTTCAACATGCTGAAAACCAGCATCTTTCACACTAAAAGACAGTGTCACCTCACAACCCTGAGGGATGTGACACAGTCCTTCTCAAGTGTGGAGGGCAATCAGAGATGGCTGGGCTCCCAAGGAAGTGAAAACCCAGTCTGGACTTCGATTGATGAGTCAGATCTGGTTGCTCTTTGCCAAGATGTTATGATATACTGTTGATGAATGCGTCCCCTCTTCGCCACCTCCACCTCCTTCCCTAAGTCCATATTCCAAGAGATACGGGGTGGCTAGGTCACCACTCGCCCCAGGGGGAACTGTCAGAAGGGAAGAAAAAACAAAACAAAACAGAAAGCCAGTAAATAAAGCTTCCAAATTCTTGGCTTTAGTTCAAATGAGAGACAGAAATAGTTTTGAAAAGAAATATGAACTGGCAGAACGAGTTTTGTTTGTTTGTTTTACCACCCCACTCCAAACTGGGGGAAAGGGAAGACTTAAGAGAGGAAAAAAGCGCAGTTAGAGGCTGCGCACTGTGTCCCATCCCCAGAATAAAGCCCCCGTGTACCAGATGAGAGTCGGGATCACAGGCTTCCCCCCAAATCTGGGAGGCTCTAGGAAGATGCTGTTGCCTACTTCCCGTCTTTAATCATGAAGGAAGGCAAATGCAGAGACTGAGAGAGGGCAAGAAAAATCTGGATAGCGGAGCCTGGGGGGCTAAGGTGGATGGGCTCAGGGGTTCCCTGCCTTGCTGAAAGGTGCCAATTTTAGCTGAGAGACGGAAAGAGGAGACTACATCTAACAAGACACTGCTGGCTTGAGGTACAGGTCCTGATGGCAGGCGATACCCAGCAGGTAGTTTAGACCAGGAAGCCAGGTGGGGTCTGCCACAGATCCACGGCTGCATTCCAGGAGCACTGCCTCTGAGTCCACTGGGGTCAGGGCTCAGCTCCCGGTCCCAAGAAGTCAGGGGAGGGGAAGCGGAGTCCAGAACCGAGGTCCCTGACGCCGCTACAGAGGCGGTGCTACAGGGAGGGGAAGGAAGGTCGTGGAGGGGAAGGATCCCAAATATTCCTCTTAACCAGAAGCAATTTGGTCTGAAATCAGATGAGGCGGATGGGCTGTGGCCATGACTCAATTCATTTCTTCTGCTCTCTGTCAGTAACGGGGGCTTGGAGTTAGAATACAAACTGTGTTGCCAGGAATAATGAACAGCTATGTCCTGTGACTGTGAAGTTCATATGCATTACAAATGGTTGATTTTTCTTAGCCTCCACAGCTTAGATGTTCTATGTGAATATTCAGTGAAGGTCAAATCCTATCCAGAAAGAGCAGCCCCGTGATCCGATCTGTGCCAGCAATGGACAAGCAGATCCTAGCTGGCCCTCTGGCCTTCATCTCAGTCCCACCTGAGCTCTGACTCAGAGCTGGGAGGGTCTCACAGGTCCAGCCCACGTGCTGTGAGCAGCAACACTGCCTGGAACCACCTGCCTTTCCAGCTGCCAGGTCCTGCCTGAGAGGTGATACACACGGTCATGTCCCACAACACACACTGCATAGCCAGAAGCTCCTGGCTTCCCGGCCGGACCGGACCCTTTTGCTAGCCTTTTCTTCGTGATGTCTTTCAGTGCAGCTTCGTGTTCCCGCTGCAGCTTTCTGAACTGTCCCAGTTCTTAAGGATCTCTTCTACATAAGCTGGAGAAGGAAACAGCAACCCACTCCAGTACCCTTGCCTGGAAAATCCTATGGATGGAGGAGCCTGGCACACTACAGTCCATGGGGTCACAAAGAGTTGGACGCGACTGAGCAACTTCACTCACTTTTGAGTTCCCTGAGAGTGACACCCTGGCTTTTCTCTTGTAGAGGGATGATTGCACTTCTGCCAGAGAGTTGTTAGAAAAACACACACCGGCCAGAGTAATTATGAAGCAATAAATAATTGTCACAGGCACTACTAATGGATTTTCATCACTAATTAAACATCTTTCCTGATAAGGACTTGTTCAGTTGCTAAATTGCATCCTGCGTCTGACTCTTTGTGACCCCGTGGACTACAGCATGCCAGGCTTCCCTGTCCTTCACTATCTCCCAGACTTTGTTCAAACTCTTGTCCATTGAGTCAGTGATGCAGTCCAACCATCTCATTCTGATAAGGAGGATAATGGTCAAAATGCTTCACGAGAGTAAGAAAACATTTCTGTGACTGAATGTGACCTTTGCTCTAGCACCACAGCAGACCTCGCTCATAAATCAGCTGTCTGGGGATCCTGGCATAACTGTACCCTGGGAGCCACATGCTGAAGCTTTGTGGAATTCTAATAAGAACAGCCTGGAGAGCTCTGAACATAAACACAGTATTGATACTCGGTTGGCAAAAATAAACTTGTACGGTGGTACAGATTCTCGCAATCTTGCTCTATCCAAGAAAATGTGACAAATGGTTTCCATTCCTGAAAATGCCCAGTTTGCCAGCACTATTATTCATTTTCTATCATGGAAATTCCACAGCGCTGATCAGCAGCCCGAGGAGAACACTTCTGCTTGCGTTGTAGAGCTTCCATGTCTATCTGAATACTGCAATTTGGGGGAATTTCCCAGATAACGTGATATATGATTGGCTCAGCTGGTAAAGAATCTGCCTTCAACGTGGAAGACCTGGGTTTGATCCCTGGGTTGGGAAGAGCCCCTAGAGAAGGGAAAGTTGCCCACTTCAGTATTCTGGCCTGGAGAATTCCAGAATTCTATACAGTCCATGGGGTTACAGAGTCAGACATGAGTGAGTGAAAGTCACTATAAGAATACACAGTGCATCCTTCAATAATACCTGCATCCAAACTACATTTGATTTTTTAACAGCCTACTAACAGGATAAAGAAATTCAAGAGGCAAAATGGATGTCCCTCCCAAGGAAAAGAAATTTTAAAAAGGCAAAATGGTTGTCTGAGGAGGCCTTACAAATAGCTGAGAAAAGAAAAGAAGCTAAAGGCAAAGGAGAAAAGGAAAGATATACACATCTGAATGCAGAGTTCCAAAGAATAGTAAGGAGAGATAAGAAAGCCTTCCTCAGTGATCAGTGCAAAGAAACAGGGGAACACAATAGAAAGGGAAAGACTAGAGATATCTTCAAGAAATTAAGAGATACCAAGGGAACGTTTCATGTAAAGACAGGCACAGTAAAGGACAGAAATGGTACTGACCTAACAGAAGCAGAAGATATTGAGAAGAGATGGCAAGAATATACAGAAGAACTATACAAAAAATATCTTTACGACCCAGATAACCATGATGCTGTGATCACTCACCTAGAGCCAGACATGCTGGAATGCAAAGTCAAGTGGGCCTTAGGAAGCAACACTATGAACAAAGCTAGTGGAGGTGATGGAATTCCAGCTGAGCTATTTCAAATCCTAAAAGATGCTGCTATTAAAGTGCTACACTCCATATGCCAGCAAATTTGGAAAACTCAGCAGTGGCCATAGGACTGGAAAAGGTCAGTTTTCATTCCAATCCCAAAGAAAGGCAATGCCAAAGAATGCTCAAACTACCGCACAATTGCACTCATCTCACACACTAGTAAAGTAATGTTCAAAATTCTCCAAGCCAGGCTTCTACAGTACATGAACCGTCAACTTCCAGATGTTCAAGCTGGATTTAGAAAAGGCAGAGGAACTAAAAATCAAATTACCAACATCTGTTGGATCATCAAAAAAGCATGCGAGTTCCAGAAAAACATCTATTCCTGCTTTATTGACTTTGCCAAAGCCTCTGACTGTGTGGATCCCAACAAACGGTGGAAAATTCTTCAAGAGATGGGAATACCAGACCATCTGACCAGCCTCCTGAGAAATCTGTATGCAGGTCAGGGAGCACCAGTTAGAACTGGACATGGGACAACAGACTGGTTTCAAATTGGGAAAGAAGTAGGACAAGGCTGTATATTGTCACCATGCTTATTTAACTTATATGCAGAGTACATCATGTGAAATGTAGGGCTGGATGAAGCACAAGCTGGAATCAAGATTGCCTGGAGACGTATCAATAATCTTAGATATGCAGATGACACCACTCTTATGGCAGAAAGCAAAGAAGAACTAAAGAGCCTCTTGATGAAAGTGAAAGAGGAGAGTGAAAAAGCTGGTTTAAAGCTCAACATTCAAAAAACTAAGATCATGGCATCTGGTCCCATCACCTCATGGCAAATAGATGGGGAAACAGTAACAGACTTTATTTTGGGGGGCTCCAAAATCACTGCAGATGATGACTGCAGCCGTGAGATTAAAAGACGCTTGAGCCTTGAAAGAAAAGCTATGACCAACCTAGACAGCATTTAATAAAAAGCAGAGACATTACTTTGCCAACAAAGTTCCGTCCGGTCAAAGCTATGGTTTTTCCAGTAACCATGTATGATGTGAGAGGTGGTCTATAAAGAAAGCTGAGTGCTGAAGAATTGATGTTTTTGAACTGTGGTGTTGAAGAAGACTCTTGAGAGTCCCTTGAACTGCAAGGAGATCAAACTGGTCAATCCTAAAGGAAATCAGTACTGAATATTCATTGGAAGGACTGATGCTGAAGCTGAAACTCCAATACTTTGGCCACGGATGCGAAGAACTGACTCATTGGAAAAGACCCTGATGCTGGGAAAGATTGAGGGCAGGAGGAAAAGGGGACGACGACAGAGGATGAGATGGTTGGAGGACATCACTGACTCAATGGACCTGAGTTTGAGTAGGCTCCAGGAGCTGGTGATAGATAGGGAAGCCTGGAGTGCTGCAGTCCATGGGGTGGCAAAGCGCTCAACATGACTGAGCGACTGAACTGAACTGAACTAACAGGATGGACCCTTTATGCCTGCATGATTCTAAGTCATGGACATTAAAGGAAACACTTCTACTGGAACATCTGGGCAAGCATGCTTTGGACCTGGATTGGAAATGAAAGGACCGTAACAGAATTTCAGTCCAGCACCTTATAGCTTCTGACCCCCGCTTAAGCTGCAGAGTTAGGCCAGCACTCTGCTTACAGATGTGAAGTGGTAATTCTGTAAGAGGAAGGGAGGGATGCCCTGAAAAAGTATAGTCTTCCAAACCTGTCAGAATGAACTGCTGTGACAGTTTAATGTCCCCTAACACCAGAGAATCTATTATCTACAGGACATCCAGGTAGGAGCTGTATTACACTCAGGAAACTTAGAGCATTCCCAGATAGTACAAGACTCATAAACATACTAAAACAGAATAAAAGAGAGAAACTAACTCTAGTCAGCGTGCACTTACACCCAGTAATTATACACAATACTCTCTTGCCCAAAGTGGGTAAAATACCTGTTGAACATCCTCAATAAGCCCATGAAAAATATTATAGGAACTGTCGTAATTCCTTTACAAAGGTTTAAGGAGAGTTCATCGCTGCCTGAGGATTCCGAGCTGGTAAGGGGAAGCTCTAAGGTTTCGAACGTGGGCAGTAGGACCTCGCAGCCAGAAGGCTTTGCCCTGTCCCCTGGGCATTTCCCCACAGGCCACCTGCAGCACTGATGCTTCTCATGCGGTGGTCATTGCTAAGCACTGGTCTATGAAGGGACGATATGACCACGTTTTAGGTCAGTTACCGCTCATTACTGGAAGGGCACGCCACACTGCGATCAAGCATTTTTAGGACCTGGGAGCTGTCAGTAAAGTTTCCAGGACATTTGAGAAGAAACGTGGAACTCATTAAGGAATCATCCATCATTTCATATGGATTCCACTACCACGCTAACTTATTTTAAAACTAGATCATGCAAACTTTATTTTCTAATGTCCTACAGAGAAGCTGGGACATCTAACAACCAACTTGTGAGTGAGTTACACATATCTCCAGATGATCCCAACCCTTAGTCAATTTACAGAAAGCAAACTGTTTCCCAAGTTCAGAGTCAATTCAGTGAGAGTGAAACGAGTACAGATCAGTGGCCGAAGGCTTAGCACTGTCTAAGGAAGCTCCCCTGAAGGATGCTTACAATACTTGTAATCACGATGACTGAGGTTTGGAAAATACCTACATCTAAGCTGAGTCCTCGGTGTAGCCATCAGATTGGCACACTGCTGAGGAGAGTCTTACCTTCAACAGTGGTGTCTTTCTTGGGTTGTATCCTTTATCCTCTTTTAGCATCTCTCTACTCATAGCATCCCCAGCTCCTCCCCGTGACCTTATCCACTGTCATGGCAACACTCACAGGCTGAGGACCACTAATCTTTGGCCTGGTTGCTCTTGAGCTCTGGCCTTTCAGGATCCCAAGTTTTTCTTCGGTATGTTCTCCTTTGGTATGCTTCCCTGGTGGCTCAAGAATCCACCTGCAACGCAGGAGACTCCGGTTCGATTCCTGGGTTGGGAAGATCCCCTGGAGGAGGGCATGGCAACCCACTCCAGGCCTGGAGAATCCCCATGGACAGAGGAGACTGGTGGGCTACAGTCCATGGTGTCGCAAAGAGTCAGACACGCCTGAGCAACTAAGCACACACATGTTCTCCTTCACCTGCAACTCATGTCCAGAACTCAGCCCCTCCCAACTGTAGTCACTCATTTTCCCCCAACCTCAGGAATGGCATCACTACATACCCTACCATTTTTACTACATTCCCCTTCTTTGCCCTCCATTCTGGACGGGTCCATAAATCAGGGGGCGTCTGCTTCAGACACGTCTCTCAGTCCATCTTCTTCAATGCTGATGCGTGTCCAGTGCACACATTTAGACTACCTCTTGGCTACTGCACCACCTGTCTTAACTCCCAAGATCTTTTCTCCCCTCATTTTTCTGGCCACACCACACAGCTTATGGGATCTTAATCCCCCAACCAGGGATTGAATCCAGGCCCCTGCAGTGAGAGCTCAGGGTCCGAACCACTGGACCACCAGGGAACTCTCATGTTTTCCTCTTAGTTTAGTATCCTTTACATACACTTGCAACAGTTAAGTTGCTAAAACAAAAGTCACATAATGCTGTTCTCTTGTTGATCATCAGTTGATGAGGTATTCTCTACTGTTGGCAGGATGTTCCAAACTCATTAGTTTTTTATAAAAGTTTCTTTACAACCTGTCTTAGCTCAAGTTTCAGACTTACCTCGTGCCCTACTCCAATCACATGCACTAAGGTTTGGCCATAACCATCCGCTCTTAGGTTCCCTTGAATAGGCATCAATAGAGACAGGAGAATACAGTGGTTAAGAAAGAGGGCTTTCATTTGGACTGACGTATACTGAATCACAGATTTACCTCTTACTCATATAATACACTATGCATCCATTCTGAGACCCAATTTTTCCTCCTCTCAAAAAAATGGAACAATATTGCAAGGTTACCATCAGAATTAAGAAAATGTGTTAGCTATTACAATCCTCCTCATCGTCAGATATATCTATATCTATTATTTAACATACAGCAAATTTTCAAAGAAGAAACGCTTTGTACAAATATATTAGTGTTAGTTGGTTGATGATGTCCTCAAGGCTTGTATTCTTTAATCTAATAGAATGTCTTGATAGTTTGAGGGAAAAACTGAAACAGATTTGTAGCAATTAATAACTACCCTGTTGAAGCTCTTAGAATGTCCACTTGTCTATACCACTGACTTAACAATTCACTGAGTACAGAACTTTCATATAATATGCTGTACATTATTATTTTACTTACTATGTGCTGTATCTCCAAATAAATCTGAATATAGAGCATTCATCTTATAATTCTTAACATCTCCACACTACCTAACCCAAAACAAGATTCTTGGGAGTCCTTCAATAAATACCAAGGTCAGAGTGAGTTATCCCCATAAAGACTGCTGGTCCCCATGACACCAAAAGTTAAATGCATGAGTTTCTCATATTGTTCGACCATGATGTTTTTTTTCCCCAAGGGAATAAAGGAAAACAAAGTTTTGCAATTTCTTTTATCACACTATATAAAGCAAAATGCAAACTGGCATGATCCTAAAGGCACACAGATTAAAATTAGGCTTTGAGTAATTAAGCATTTTAATTACAAAGTTGATAAGCAGTTCATAACATTGAGGCTATGTTTCTCCAGACTACCTGCACTCCCTGATACCCGTAAGCATGCACAGTGCTTATAAAAATGGTGGCTGATATCTGACTGCAAGCAGGAAAAAAATCTGTGTGCTGGCTCGAGTTGGACCATCTCACAATGGCTCTGTGGGAAAAATGCTGTTCCTCGCCAATATTCTGTCTCCACAGATTAACACCTATTTCCTCTGATATTCATGGTTTGAAAAATTTTTTTAAATCATGTTCATGAGTTATTCTGAGCTTCTTCAGTAAAATTCGCTGTCATGAAATTAAAAGACGCTTGCTTCTTGGAAGGAAAGCTGGGACAAACCTAGAAGAAGTGAAAGTGACAGTGTGAGTCGTTCAGTCCTGTCTGACTCTTTGCGATCCCATGGACTGTAGTCTGGCCTGCCAGGCTCCTCTGTCCATGGGATTCTCCAGGCAAGAATACTGGAGTGGGTAGCCATTCCTTTCTCCAGGGGGTCTTCTCGACACAGGGACTGAACCCAGGTCTTCCTCCTTGCAGGCAGATTCTTTACCATCTGAGCCACAAAGGAGAAGCATCCCTTTGCTGACAGAGGTCTGTACAATCAAAGCTATGGTTTTTCCAGTAGTCATGTATGGATGTGAAAGCTGGACCATAAAGAAGGCTGAGCACCGAAGAACTGATGCTTTCAAATTGTGGTGCTGGAGAAGGCTCTTGAGAGTCCCTTGGACAGCAAGGAGATCCAACCAGTCAATCCTAAAAGAAAATAACCCTGAATATTCATTGGAAGGACTGATGCTGAAGCTGAAGCTCCAATACTTTGGCCACCTGATGGGAAGAGCTGACTCTTGGAAAAGACCCTGATACTGGGAAAGACTGAAGGTAGGAGGAGAAGAGGGTGACAGAGGGTAAGATGGTTGGATGGCATCACGGACTCAGTGGACATGAGTTTGAGCAAACTCCGGGAGATAGTGGAGGACAGAGGAACCCAGCGTGCTGCAGTCCATGGGGCCACAAAGAGTCAGACATGACTTAGCATCTGGAGAAACAAACAACGACAGAGACAGCTAACAGTTATCAGCAGTTACTCTGCAGCAGGCACCACCGAAAGTGCTTTAAAAGGTACTAACTCTTTCAATTCTCCTGACAACCCTATAAGGTAGGTACTACGGTCTGCATTCTACAGATGCGACAGCCAGAGGTTAGGGAGAAACGCCCCTGTGCCCATGATTCTATCACTGCTGGGGGCTCAGTCTGGACAGCACTCAGACAGTCCATCCTCAGGGCCTCTGCTCTCCACCACCACGCCACTCTGCTCTCATAAAGCAGAGTTCAGTAAGTGCTACGAGTTTTAGACAACACTTCAGGAACTCAAAGGAAGGAGAAATGACTCCCTATTAAACTTCAGGGAAGCCCTCAAGGAGAACATATGCAGGATTCAGACAGGCAGATAGAGGCATGTGTGAATTCTGGGCTCCAGGTGAACAAAGCCAAAGAGCCAGGGAGGTGCAGAAACAGGACGGGATGGACAAGGACTCCACTGCGGCGAGTGGAGCACCAGAAGGCGCAGTGGGAAGACCCTTCAGGAACCCCAGAAAGACGCTCTGGGCCTTTAACCACTAGGCCATGGAAAGCCTCTAAAGTTTCCCTCAGCAAGGTGACATGAGCAGAGACAGTCTTTGGAAAGAGTTATTAGAATTTTTTAAAAGATTAAACCTTTTTTTTTTTTTCCTCAGAAGATCATTTTCCTTACTTCTATAAAAGGTTATTTGGTGATAATAATCCCAAAGTCAAGACATTCTCCATTGGGAAGACTGAAGCTCCACTGGGACTGAAGCTAACAGGAGGAAACTTAACAGGGATGAGAACAAAGTTCTGCAACTTCAGCTGCACACGTTTAGGATGACTGCTTTCAGGCATGAGTAGACATCATGTGAAAAAGACAAAGAGATGTTGGCCAAATGGAAGGTCAGTACAAGCCAAGACCATTACATGGACGCCAAGAAAACTACATAATTGAATCTTAAGTCCCATAGATGTACAGAAAGAAAGGGGAGACGGTTGTCTTGAATGCAGCAGAACTGGAATTCTGCTCTGGGCTCCACATGGGAGAAGGATGTTGATGTCAGGACTAAATTCAGAGCAGGGTGGATGAACAGAGATCATCAAGAAGCCACACCACATGTGGAAATGCTGTGGAAGCACTGGAGACATGGAGAAGGCTCCAAGGACGCATGTGGTTTTGAATTACGGTGCTGGAGAAAACTCTGGAGAGTCCCTTGGAGACTCCAGTCAATCAAACTCCAGGAGATCAAACCAGTCAATCCTAAAAGAAATCAACCCTGAATATTTCATCGGATGCTGAAATTGAAGCTCCCATTCAGACCCTTCTGATACTCTGGAAATCATACTACTTCCTGAAAAAGTTTAGGATGGGATTGTCTAACATTGATGTCTGGGTTCTAGATTTCATAGATTAGTATGCACTTCGAAGGGACTACAACCTCTTACTGGTAAGGAGTCTCCACAGACTTGTCTAATTTCAAAAGGAGGCTGTGTTTTGTTTAGGCCTTTTGTTTTGTCAGAAGGACAAAGAGGAGGAGAGCACAAGCAACAGCAGCAGCAAACAGAGATGGATCAAGTGATAAATCCTGGAATATTTGAACTAAAACACACTTAAATATTCATGCATGTGTGCGGGCTAAATCACTTCAGTCGTGTCTGACTCCTTGTGACCCAATGGACTGTAGTCCGCCAGGCTCCTCTGTCCATGGGATTCTCTAGGCAAGAATACTGGAGTGGGTTGCCACTCCAGGGAATCTTCCCATCCCAGAGGTCAAACCCAAGTCTCTTAGGTCTCCTGGATTGGCAGACGGGTTCTTTACCACTAGCGCCACCTGGGAAGCACAAAATATTCATACCTACTGAATCATTTGAGGTTGTCAAAGAATGAGAGACAACTGATGCATACCATGCTATTACACAAGAAGAATCTTCTGAAGTGCGCACACGCTCTGCTGGCCTCATGACAATTACAGTTTTACTGCTACGAAGCCTCTGGCTGACTATTCCTGTCAGTCCTGTGGCTGTCTGACACCAGGCTCTCTACCTTCAGCAGGCAGGACTGGCATGTGGTTCCTGTCTCCGTAACTCCAAGACTCCTTTCCAAGTTTACGGAAGCACTATTTGGGATTAGCATTGCAACTCATGGAACAAGAAGCAAAACAGGGTGAAAACAACTCTACTTTCACCTACTTATGCCAGAAGTTTCCGATAGTTGAATACCATTTCAGTACACAAATAACAGATACTGAACTTTCTGTCCTTTAAAGCAAAATAATTGACTTTTCTTGTCCCAACTAGTGATCACTGGACTCCTGGAAAGTCTAAAACAGAGAACTGCATTTAAGCAGGAGATTTTTTTACATATCTGACCCCAATTTTACTGCCTATTTTCATAAAAGAAGGAAAAACAGCTGAAGTCTTTGTGTTCATTTACTTGTCTATATCTAACAAATGGACAGTGCGTAACAGGGAGCTTCATAGCTCACAGAAACAAGACCTGTTTACCCTGCTCACTTACAAGACCTGAGTCTGTCTGGGACCTGAGCTTTGTAGGCTTATTATTAATTCATCGCTCAAGTTGCCTAGCAATGGAAGTCCACCTCATTAGCACTCACTTGGTCTCAATAGTTTTTCCCCCTTCGATGATCCACAGGCTTCTCTAGCACTAAGAAACGAGTCCCTTTCTCTCGACCCTCTGTCCTTCTGTTTAGACAAGCACTTGGGGGCCGTGGTTAGTGCTATTTTCTCTGTGAGTGGTCTCACCTCCAGGTTGTATGACAGCTTCAGAGTGAGCTGAAAGGCTTTTGCACTCTGTCTCACAAGACGGCAGTACCCTGCTTCCCGTGTCTTAACTGTAACAATAGTGCACATCTCGACTGAGCTGCCTTCACTCCCTGCTTCTGGAAGATTTCCAGGCAGGGTCTGTGTTTACGTCAGCAAGGCTGATTCAGAACACTACCTCTGGGGGTTTAACCAGGCTTTGAAACACATTCCTGCACTCAGCTCAGCTGGGGTCAGTAGGAGGCCTTCCAGTAAATCTGGTACTTCACTTTTTCATTCTGCTTATTGCAGAGGGGCACTGATTTCCTTTTAGCTCATCCTCTAAGCTATTTTATTACCTTTCAGATGATTTTTGCTGGGACCTTCTCTGTTAGAGCCTTGCATTATTATGCCCACTGCCTTTAGAATTCCTTATCTGCAAAAACTGTGCTTACTTGGGTAACCTAAGCATTGTTGTTCTGTTTTCCATCTGATTTTTTTCAAACTTTAGGATCATAAAAATTAAGTCCTTTGTTTATATATTTTCAAATCTAAACAGAAGTCGTATCTTGTTAAATTTGCCTTTGATGAGCACAGTTGCTCTTCAATTCATCCCTGGGCTTAGAGTTTAACCAGGGCCTTACCAAATTTGTAAAGATAGAACGCGTACAGAGAGGGCAGGGTTGTGATTAGATACAGAACGACAGGGGCTATCACAGTGAAACCACAGAATGTGAAACTGAAAATTATTTATAAATATAAAGCAAATTCCTTATTACTTCCAAGATTCAAAATTACATACTCCTTATTTAGTAATAGTCATCAAAGCACAAAAATGTAACTTTATTTTCACAAATAAATGAGTGCATCAAGCTATTTCCACAATTCTAGATATCACACTGAAAACTTATCTCCTGTCATGAACGTTGGTTATGCTTATTACCCCCTGAAATCTATGATAAAACTAAAAAGAAATAAACAAAAAAAACAGTATTTAAGTTAAGCAGGCTTTCTTACCACATTCTAATCTAAAAAGAAGTCTCAATGAGGCCAAAGTAGACTTTACCTTTGATGACAAAATACACTAGTAAAACAATTTAAAAACAAAAACAAAAAAGACTTGCAAAATATAAAGATGATGCTACTTAAATAAAAAGAACCCAGAACACAGTGAAGCAAATGATTCTAATCCAATTCAAAGGAAATAAATTTCAAATAAACAACAAAACCATTGTTCCTGATTCTTCACTTCCCCCCAAAAGACAACACAGAGGACAAGAAAAGGCAGAAAAAGAAAACAGAAGTGCGGTAAGTAGCCTTGACAGGTGGCTGTACGGGCAGCCGTGCTCTAAGAGTTAAACAGGAAGCGAGGTAAGCAGGCCACGGAAGTCTTCCTGGGGACAGCATGCACTGCTGTTTCTTGAAGTAGACCCTCGGCTTGCGTTTCATCAGACCTTTTGGTGTGAACGAGAACCCCTTTCTCTCCCACATGTCTCCTCTATGAACCAAGCCAAGAGACTCAGCCATTTCCCCTTGGCACCATTTGCCCCAGCACTGAAATCAGAGGAAAGACTGGTAACCCCACCAAAGAAATATTTTAATTCCATTAAGGAGTAGAAGAGCTTACTTGGGTAATGGAGTCTCCCTCAGCAGATGTTTCTGAGATTAGATAATCATCTGGAAAGATTAGATCAGTTTAAATGCTCCCGCGGCAAAAACAGGAACTGGAAGCAAAACACCTCCAAGTCATTCATTTTTAAGCATCTATTAAGATTCCATTTTAACCAGTCTTCTCAAATTAGTAACAGGGCGTACCTACTTCCCTTCTATATTTGGGCTTTAGAAACTTACATTCACACCATAACAAAAATCCTGAAAGGTTCAAAAGTTACCAGTTTACTGTCACTTAATATTATGCACCAATAATCTAATGAAAAAAAACTATGAGCCCCACCCATGCATTCAGTGAAAAATGGATTTAAAACAAACAAAAAAGTTACAGCAACTATCTGCTTTCTCCTTGCCTGTTATAAGTGAAAGGAAACAAACAAACAAACACACACCGGTCAGCAGAAGGAAGCCTATAGGTCAAAATATTGATTGAAGAAGTGCTCTGAAACTTACCTCTTAGCAGGTTAAGAGGGTCACAAATGCCATCAAGGGAGATGGACGCTCAAAACATCTCTGTGGCCCGGTGTCCTCATGGCCCAGGGGTGGGGAGGCCATCCTCCAGCCCACTGTACCCGCCCCGACCTGCAGAGTTCTGCCTCCCCCTCCACGTGGGAGCCAGGACCTGTCCCGCAGCTGCCTCCAGCTCTCTGCGGGCCCGAGAAACAAAGGGCTGTGAGGGAGCCTCTCCTCAGAGTGGAGAGCAATTTCCAGCGCACGGGAGCTATTTAAAGAGATGGTGCCGCGAGAGCAATGCTGCCTCAGAGCCTTCCTGTTTGTGTCCCGGCTCAAATTTTCATCCATTTCCGAATAAAGACTGCAGAGTGTAATCAGCCCCGAGAAGGCTGAGATTTATGCAAACCCATGCGGTGTGCAAGGGTGATTTTTAGAAATGGTTTTTCCCTTTCCTTCTCTCCTCCACTAAGTAGATAGGAGGCTTTATTAAAAGCACTTTGAAAGTCAAAAGCAAAACCTGTACCTGTTGTGATCTGGTAAAAGTTGTTCCAACTCCTGAAAGCTTCTTAACCTGAAGTGTAGAAAGGAAAGACTGTGTGGATGATCGATCCAATGTCTATCAGGTAAGAACGCAGAGAAAAACCATGAGATTCGTGGTCAGAAAGCAAGGGTTTGATTCACTATCACAGTGAAACCACAGAATGTGAAACTAAAAATTATTTATAAATATAAACCAAATTCCTTATTACTTCCAAGATTCAAAATTACATACTCCTTATTTAGTAATAGTCATCAAAGCACAAAAATGTAACTTTATTTTCACAAATAAATGAGTGCATCAAGCTATTTCCACAATTCTAGATATCACACTGAAAACTTATCTCCTGTCATGAACGTTGGTTATGCTTATTACCCCCTGAAATCTATGATAAAACTAAAAAGAAATAAACAAAAAAAACAGTATTTAAGTTAAGCAGGCTTTCTTACCACATTCTAATCTAAAAAGAAGTCTCAATGAGGCCAAAGTAGACTTTACCTTTGATGACAAAATACACTAGTAAAACAATTTAAAAACAAAAACAAAAAAGACTTGCAAAATATAAAGATGATGCTACTTAAATAAAAAGAACCCAGAACACAGTGAAGCAAATGATTCTAATCCAATTCAAAGGAAATGAATTTCAAATAAACAACAAAACCATTGTACCTGATTCTTCACTTCCCCCCAAAAGACTACACAGAGGACGAGAAAAGGCAGAAAAAGAAAACAGAAGTGCGGTAAGTAGCCTTGACAGGTGGCTGTACGGGCAGCCGTGCTCTAAGAGTTAAACAGGAAGCGAGGTAAGCAGGCCACGGAAGTCTTCCTGGGGACAGCATGCACTGCTGTTTCTTGAAGTAGACCCTCGGCTTGCGTTTCATCAGACCTTTTGGTGTGAACGAGAACCCCTTTCTCTCCCACATGTCTCCTCTATGAACCAGGCCAAGAGACTCAGCCATTTCCCCTTGGCGCCATTTGCCCCAGCACTGAAATCAGAGGAAAGACTGGTAGCCCCACCAAAGAAATATTTTAATTCCATTAAAGAGTAGAAGAGCTTACTTGGGTAATGGAGTCTCCCTCAGCAGATGTTTCTGAGATTAGATAATCATCTGGAAAGATTAGATCAGTTTAAATGCTCCCGCGGCAAAAACAGGAACTGGAAGCAAAACACCTCCAAGTCATTCATTTTTAAGCATCTATTAAGATTCCATTTTAACCAGTCTTCTCAAATTAGTAACAGGGCGTACCTACTTCCCTTCTATATTTGGGCTTTAGAAACTTACATTCACACCATAACAAAAATCCTGAAAGGTTCAAAAGTTACCAGTTTACTGTCACTTAATATTATGCACCAATAATCTAATGAAAAAAAACTATGAGCCCCACCCATGCATTCACTGAAAAATGGATTTAAAACAAACAAAAAAGTTACAGCAACTATCTGCTTTCTCCTTGCCTGTTATAAGTGAAAGGAAACAAACAAACAAACACACACCAGTCAGCAGAAGGAAGCCTATAGGTCAAAATATTGATTGAAGAAGTGCTCTGAAACTTACCTCTTAGCAGGTTAAGAGGGTCACAAATGCCATCAAGGGAGATGGACGCTCAAAACATCTCTGTGGCCCGGTGTCCTCATGGCCCAGGGGTGGGGAGGCCATCCTCCAGCCCACTGTACCCGCCCTGACCTGCAGAGTTCTGCCTCCCCCTCCACGTGGGAGCCAGGACCTGTCCCGCAGCTGCCTCCAGCTCTCTGCGGGCCCAAGAAACAAAGGGCTGTGAGGGAGCTTCTCCTCAGAGTGGAGAACAATTCCCAGCGCACGGGAGCTATTTAAAGAGATGGTGCCGCGAGAGCAATGCTGCCTCAGAGCCTTCCTGTTTGTGTCCTGGCTCAAATTTTCATCCATTTCCGAATAAAGACTGCAGAGTGTAATCAGCCCCGAGAAGGCTGAGATTTATGCAAACCCATGCGGTGTGCAAGGGTGATTTTTAGAAATGGTTTTTCCCTTTCCTTCTCTCCTCCACTAAGTAGATAGGAGGCTTTATTAAAAGCACTTTGAAAGTCAAAAGCAAAACCTGTACCTGTTGTGATCTAGTAAAAGTTGTTCCAACTCCTGAAAGCTTCTTAACCTGAAGTGTAGAAAGGAAAGACTGTGTGGATGATCGATCCAATGTCTATCAGGTAAGAACGCAGAGAAAAACCATGAGATTTGTGGTCAGAAAGCAAGGGTTTGATTCAAAAAAACCTTCACCGATTACTAGCTAGCCTTTAGTAAAGAAATGCACCCAATCTCTCTGGGCTTCAGTTTCTTTGTCTGAATAAATAGGACCAATAACACGTGCTTTGTATGTCTGCTTGTGAGAACTATGTAAGATGACTGGAAAGGACCCCACGCTGGGCTTCGATAAAGAAAGAGCACGCAGTCATTACATCATGGCGCCCAGATGCCCAGTGGCTGTCAGAGACATTATTAGTAGCTGGGTGAAAACAGATAAGCCTGGCGGGCTACAGTCCACAGGGTCGCAAAAGAGTCGGACATAACTCGGTGACTAAACAACGACAACAAAGAGAGTGAATACCTCTCCTCACTTCTCTCCAGAATTATACAAAATTATACAAAATATTGTTTGCCTGTGGGCCAGCTGCCTCCCCACTGGCACCCAGACTGCCAGAGAGTCAAAGGCTTCACTGGGAATGGTGGTTTTTAACAATAGCCCAGTACCCAGGACACTTTCCCGCATATAGTAACATGCAATAAATAATTGCTAAATAAATGAATAGATAAATGCAACATATCAGGCAAAATCAAGCACAAAGCTCTCTACACATGGTAAGCTTGTAACAAATACATATCACATTAGTGAATGTACAGCCACTTTTTTTTTTAATAGAAAACCATCCCAGGAAAAATGCAGTGTGATAGAATTTTAAGACAAGTTGGAACTCTGAAAAACATTTTAGATAAATATGACTGTATGTTTTGTTAGATCACCCAGTTCTAAATACATTATTAAGATGGTTCTTGACGTGAAGTGAAGTTAAAGTGTTAGTCCCTCAGTTATGTTCGTCTCTACAACTCCATGGACTGTAGCCTGCCAGGTTTCTCTGTCCAAGGAATTCTCCAGGCAAGAATACTGGAGTGGGTTGCCATGCCCTTCTCCAGGGGATCTTTTCCACCCAGGGATCGAACCTGGGTCTCCTGCATTGCAGGCAGATTCTTTACTATCTGAGACACCAGGGAAACCCACAAACTTCTTATTCATGGATTAAGGAGTTCAAGAAAAAATTCAGCTAAACATTTTCAGCAAATTAATTCATATTGGATACTGTACCTAATATCCACAAACTTCTTATCTCATGGATACTAGGTACAACATCCAATGTGAATTAATTCGCTGAAGAAGTTTAGCTTAATTTGTTCCTAAAATCCTTCCTCGGGCCTGTTTTTGTTCCAAGTGGAAACTCTCTTTCTTTTGTTGCCCTTTAAGTCAGAGCTTGGTGGTGATGGGATTTGATAAGAACTCATTGATTTTTTGTAAGAGCATTACCCAGACGAGAAGGCTAGAGATGCGTGGTCCCTTGTGGCTCTTATGATCTGACTGCTGATGTTTAATATAACATAACAACGTGCCTGGAGACAGGAGAGTCACGGGGACCTGGAACAATAGATTTCGTTTTGAGCCTTCACATTATTGCCTGAATCCAGGTCAGGCTAGTTCAGGTCACTAGAGACTAAAAATCAATTCTTTGATGGCTGCTCATTAATCTATTATGTGTAAGGAAGAAAGCAACTTGAGCGGATATGAAATTACCAGGAGAGGCAAGATCCTGAATCTTAAAAGATCCTGTGAAATGTAATCCCCTCTTCGAAGGGTTTCTCTTGCTTTGCTTAAGAAATAGGACCCACTTCCAAGTTTCTCTATCCTTCTCTGCACTCTTTCTGTCTCCTGCTTTGTAGACAGAATAAGAGCTGTCCTACTATAGGTCTTTCCACAAACATTAAAAGTGGAATATCAACATTTAAAGTTGCTCGCTTTGAATGAAGTCATTTTAGTTCCAAAATATGAGGAAGCATCTCGTGATCGCTGAACCTGAAAGTTCTACAGATTCTGGCCAGCGAAGAAGAATCTCTGAAGAACAGAGAGTCACGACAAAATAAAAACAGAGTTTATTACCTTCAATAACTGTCTGTTCTGTTTTTCTAAGTTAGAATTTTAGACACTGATGATAAGGCTTTCTACATCCCTCCTCCTCCTCCTCCTCTCATGGCATCCCCCATGCTAGAGGCATTTTTAATTAATTAAAGATTTAAGGAAAGAAAGAAAGAAAGTGAAGTCGCTCAGTTGTGCCCGACTCTGCAACCCCATGGATAGTAGCCTGCTCCAAGCTCCTCCGTCCGTGGGATTTTCAAGGCAAGAGTACTGGAGTGGGCTGCCATTTCCTTCTCCAGGGAATCTTCCCAACCCAGGGATCGAACCCAGGTCTCCTGCATTGCAGGCAGATGCTTTACCATCTGAGCCCACCAAGAAGTTTGTAAATCGACTTTTGACAGCTTCCAAAAACAAGGATTTCTCATCTTACCTGTAGCTTCCAGTCTAATAAATATCAGTCTACATGGAGCTTGTGAGTTCAACCCTGAGGGTTATCAAATGAGGCTTAAATGCCTCCAGAAACACGCATGATTGTGGGGAGTGGGGGGTGAACTGTGGAAACTACCATCCAGTCGTCAAGTTTCTTCTTCATCTAATGAAGAAAGAACCTCTTTAAGCAGTTCTTCAAGAAGTTCTAATACCCTCCCCTTTCCCTGGGGAAGCAGATGTACCCTGCTAGCTGTTTTCTGTAAAACAGTTTTATTGCCCTAGTTATTAATACTAACAGACTTAGTCAGGATATCATTGTGTATGCTGCTGCTGCTAAGTCACTTCAGTCGTGTCCGACTCTGTGCGACCCCACAGACAGCAGCCCACCAGGCTCTGCCGTCCCTGGGATTCTCCAGGCAAGAACACTGGAGTGGGTTGCCATTTCCTTCTCCAATGCATGAAAGTGAAAAGTGAAAGTGAAAGTTAACGAATAAAAAGAAAACCTCACGTTACTGATTACAGGGTCTCCTTATGCTTATGTCTATCATTATTTGAGACTATATATCTCATTTGAATAAATATTTATCTAATGCTACAGAAAGCACAAAGATCAATCTGGTAAGGGACAAGAATTTATAGGCATGACTAACAGGAGCAAATATCACAGAACACATTATCCCAAAGAATATCATTACTAGGTATAATAAACTGGACAACAGAACAATAATGAATATTTCCTTTCTGCCATCTGTTGTTTTATAGGACAGCATATTTCCTGTCAGCTGACTCGAATGAGTAAAGCAAAGTCACATTGAAAGATTAATCTTATTGATAAGGATGCATTTTGATGGCCATTAATTCTAAGAGGTTGCTGCTGCTGCTAAGTCACTTCAGTCGTGTCCAACTCTGTGCGACCCCACAGACAGCAGCCCACCAGGCTCTGCCGTCCCTGGGATTCTCCAGGCAAGACCACTGGAGTGGGTTGCCATTTCCTTCTCCAATGCATGAAAGTGAAAAGTGAAAGTGAAGTCGTTCAGTCGTGTCTGACTCTTAGCGACCCCATGGACTGCAGCCCACCAGGCTCCCTCGTCCATGGGATCCTCCAGGCAAGAGTACTGGAGTGGGGTGCCATTGCCTTCTCCATAGGGCTATTTCTTTTCCAAAATGAGGAATGAAGAAGATAGTATTTCTCCCTCCTTCCCTCCCTCTCAACTGGCTGTGAGGTAAGAGCTCCGTTAAACGCTTTGAAGACATACAGTTCTTATTCTCCATCAATTCATGAACTGGTGAGACAGGTACAGAAACAACAAGTACAAGGTAGTATGTAGTAAAACAGAAAGGATCACCAAAGGTCAAGAATGCAAGGCAGGAGACAGGAAGGACACAGAGTCAAGGGCTTTGTCACTTCCAAGCTGCTTGATCTTCCAGAAACTTCATCCCTCTAAGCCTCACTTTCCTCATGGGTAAAACAAAGATCATACTAGTATCTGCTTCCCAGGGCTCTGGTGAAAATTAAATGAATTTATGAATTCATTTCACAGCCTGTGTGGCAGCTGAGCCTGCGGACTCAGTGTACAACTTTGGGGGAAGGAGGTCTGAACAGTACAGCTCTATGACTTCCACATTTTAGGACAAAGGGCATGCCCAAGGACAGAGAGAGAGATCTTTTGAAGATAAAAAGCTAAATAAATTCATAAGAAGACCCTGACAATCCTAAATGTGCATTCAATGAAACAAAAGGCTTCAAAATATTTGAAGTAAAAACTCTTAGAACAGAAATCCCACTAACAGCTGAAGAGTTCAATACTCCACGCTCAGCAACAACACATAGAATAAGACAGAAAATCAAGAAAAAGAGAAAATAGCATCAACTAAATCAACTTAATGGATATTTTTAGAATACTCTTACCCAAAAGAGCAGAATATATATTCTCTTTAAGTTCACAAGGAGTATCACTGAGATAAATCATATGCCAAATCACAAAATGAAGCTTTATAAATTCTGCAGGACTGAACTCATACAAAGTATGTTTTCTGATGACAAAGGAAGTCATTTAGAAATCAGAAAATAAAACTATCTAGAAAATTCCTAAATATCGAAAGTTAAAGGACACGCTTTTTTAAAACCCATATATCAAAGAAGAAATCCCAAGGGAAATCAGAAAATATTTTTAACTGAATAATAAGAAAACTACAACATATCAATATTAGTAGGATACTGCTAAAGCAATCCTTAGAAGGTATTTTATAGCATTAAATGGTTATTAAAATGGAAGACAGGTCTATAATGGATGACCTAAGCTTCTATCTTAGTAAGCTAGTAAAAGAAGAACAAATTAAGCCCAAAACAAACCAAAGAAATAACTGAGATAAGAACGAACAAAAATTAATGCAAGAAAGATTAAACAGATGAAAGAGAAAAATTATTTAAAAGCTAGGTTTGGGAAAAGATGAACAGAAATGGTAAATTTGTAGCTATTTTATCAAGAGAGAAGACAAAAATTAGCAGTATTAGGAAAGAAAAAGAGGATGGACCTAAAAATCCTCAAGATAGAAAATAGATATTAATGGCATACTGTAAACAACTATGGGTTTCCACAGTGGCTCAGTGCTAAAGGATCCTCCTGCAAGGCAGGAGACACAAGTTTGATCCCTGGGTCAGAAAGAGCCCCTGGAGGAGGGCATGGCAACCCACTCCAGTATTCTTGCCTGGAAAATTCCCATGGACAGAGGAGCCTGGTGGGGTCACAAAAGAGTCAGACACAACTGAGAGACTAAACAACAACAACAACAATAAGCAACTATAACCCAAGAAAGTCAACAACTTACATGCAATGGACCAATTCCTTGAAAGACACAAACTACGAAAATTGACAGCAGAAGAAATGGAACCTACCTATATTCATGTTGAATACCGACTGATGATTTCATTGTATTTTTCACACAGCAGTAATTTATTCACAGATAAATGAAAACTAGCCTCACCAGTGTGATAACCTCAGCTTCAAAAGTTCTTATGCCAATGAAAATTAAAAACCTGAAAGATACCGCATGGTTACAGATACAGCAGAAAGGGAAAATGAAGGGTGAATGAATAAAGCCAAAGTCATAGCACTTGCACAATTAGAGCAAAATTATTATTATTTAATACTCTTAATTACAAGTAGGTTTTAAAATAAGTTTTAGTTTGTGTCTAGATCTCAACTCATCTCTTTTTCGGAATTAAAAAGTTTGGAAGTGAAAGTATAGCTTCCAGCACAACACAAATGGTCCTGAGTAGATTCCTAGGAAGGAAAGAAGCAAGGTGATTGACAGGAGGAAGTGTGTTTTGAGTCCAGGAGAGCAAACAGTTCTTGTTTGCTGCCAACTATGAACAGCCAGCTTTGACTATTAGCAGCTATGTGCCAATGATTACTAACGCAACTGCGTGGTGAGGGCAGGAAGTCACAGGATGACTGGTGCTTTTATGCTGTGCTTCTACTAAACCTTGATTTTATTGCCCATTTCCAATAGCTCTTGGGCTTGGGTGGTAAACAACAGCCTTTTAGTAATTCTGCAAAGGATGCAGCTGGTGAGAAAAATGTAATCACATATGTATCCAACAAGGGAAGAACAAATAAAAACAAAACACGATTCTCCACTTCCAAGTCAAACAAGTTATGTGCCTTACCTAAGAGGTTGTCTTTAAATTCTAATCATTAGTGATCATTAATAAATGAAACATTTTATATTTCTCAAGTGTTTATATTTCTTATATCGGGAAGTCAAACAATAGGCTTGAGTTTTCATAGGGAGATATGTACAATCAAGATGTCATGCAAGCTTAAAATAATGATAATAATAATAAAACTCTTTAGGTGTTTGCTAGGTTCTGATTAGGTATTTTAAGTGCTTTACACGTACTAACTAATCTCATACTCTGTACCACCCAATGAGATTGAACTGCTACTTCCATCATTTTACAGATCAAGAAATAGAAGCACAGAGAGGTTATGTAACTTGCCCAGGACTGCACAGCTAGGTTCTGATGCTGTAAAAACTGAAGAATAATTTCTCAATGTGCCAGTTACTACCTCTGCTTTCACATTGCAGGAATTAACATTTTTACACATTTTTTTTTTTTCTTTTTTACTTCTGGACTGACAATTTTTGCCTGTATGGTTTTACCCTGAATCAGGAAAAATACGGTATGAGGAAACAGTACTACAATACAGGTCTGCAAGCTTCTCAGTAGCACGCCATTTGCTGGGATGAAGAGCATTTTCAATACAGCAGTACACTCCCAAGACAACAAGCCCATCTGTGAGCGATGTACTGAGAAAGTGTTAACATTAAAAGGCAAGCAAGGTGGAGCTGAGACCAGCGCAGCTCCCTGTCTTCCCCGACCCAGAGGAGAAAGAAATCAATTCAGTCTCAAAAGCAAAACTTAATGAACCCCCACATCTTGGAATGAGCAAAGGATGTGACATCTGTCTACAGAAACTTGTCCTGGAAACTCGATCTGTAAGATGAGAAAAATCGTACTTGCTTAAGTATTCTCTTTGAGTAGAAGACCTACAAGGAAGACGCAATCACTAGCTGATGTTTACATGACTTCTGAAAGGGAAAGGGAAAACACTAAACATTTATCGAGCCCCCAGGTTGAGCCAAACACTGTTATGTCGTTCCCATTTCACCTGATTAAATCTTGACAGTGTACCCAGAAGGTATTATTCTCCCCATTCCTAAGGTATAGAAAAACTGAGGACGAAAGAGGTTATATGAAGTGCAAGCAATAGACGTTAAGAGAAAATTCTGTACCTCAAACCAGAGAACAGAGTATAGTTCAGCAGGTAAAGAATCTGCCTGCAACACAGGAGACACAGGTTCCATCCCTTGGTTAGGAAAATCCCATGGAGTAGGAAATGGCAACCCACCCTAGTATTCGTGCCTGGAGAATTCCATGGACAGAGGAGCCTGGTAGGCTATGGTCCACTGGGTTGCAAAGAGTCAGACATGACTGAAGCAATTTAGCAGACGATTTAGCAAGATTAAGAAATTAACTCATATATAAATCTTACTGTGTGGCAGTCATTGTTCTAAGGTCTTTGCTTACAGTGATGTCTTTAATCCTCATTGGTCTATGAGATTAATTCTGCTACTAATATTATCCCCAGTGAGGAAAATGAGCAACTGAAGAGCTAAATAACTTGCCAAAGTCAGTACCAGAGCTAGAAAAACGCTCTTCAACACTGATTTGGTTCTTTTAAAGCTAACAAAGGGGAATTCCTGGAAGTCCAGTGGTTACGACTCCACGCTCTCTCTTCTGGGGCTATGGGTTTGCTTGTGGGTCAGGCACCTAAGATCCAGCAATCTGGGATAAATGAAAACCTGGATCTCTCCAGGTTCAAGACACCTCAGCCCTCTTCAGGATGAGAGTCACTTCATCACTGAGACTTCAGTTTAAAGATTAACCTTTTGGTGTCTTTCTGCATTCTTGCCTATAAAAATAAAGTCTGCTCAGCAGATTAATTGAATAAATAAAATGAAAGACGTCCACTTAAAAAAAAAAACAAAAAACGCTAACAGAGTTGATCATTTCAATACTGGAGAGGCTGAAAGTGAAACTGGCACAGGACCAAAATGGCCCAATTTGTTTGTAACCAATATCTGAACCCCAATAATTGAGACATATACTAATTTAACTGATTTTTGTATTTCTTGATAATACAGGAAAACTACTTAAATGTCATCCCAGAATGATACTCATTCTAGAAAACACAGGATGCATTTCAGAGCATCTGGGCTCAGGCATAGGACGACCATATGTGCTGGCTTGTTTAGAAAAATCCCAGTTTATACCTGTTATAAACAGTGAAAGACTTTATTTTTCTTGAGCTCCAAAATCACTGGAGACAGTGAGTGTAGCCATGAAATTAAAAGACACTTGCTCCTTGGAAGAAAAGCTATGACAAACCTAGACAGAGTATTAAAAAGCAGAGACATTGTTTTGCCAACAAAGGTCCAAATAGTTGAAGCTGGTACTGGTGTTTCCAGTAGTTGTGTATAGATGTGAGAGTTGGACCATAATGAAGGTTAAAGAATTGATGCTTTCAAACTGTGGTGCTGGAGAAGACTCTTGAGAATCCCTTGGACTGCAAGGAGATCCAACCAGTCAATCCTAAAGGAAATCAACCCTGATTATTCATTAGGACTTATGACCAACCTAGACAGCATATTAAAAAGAAGAGACATTACTTTGCCAACAAAGGTCCATCTAGTCAAGGCTATGGTTTTTCCATTGATCATTTATGGATGGTGGGAGTTGGACTATAAAGTAAGCTGAGCACCAAAGAATTGATGCATTTTAACTGTGGTGCTAGAGAAGACTCTTGAGAGGCCCTTGGACTGCAAGGAGATCCAACCAGCCCATTCTAAATGAGATCAGTCCTGGGTGTTCATTGGAAGGACTGATGTTGAAGCTGAAACTCCAATACTTTGGCCACCTGATGCGAAGAGATGACTTATCTGAAAAGACCCTGATGCTGAGAAAGATTGAGGGCAGGAGGAGAAGGGGACAACAGAGGATGAGATGGTTGAATAGCATCACTGACTTGATGGACATGGGTTTGGGTGAACTCTGGGAGTTGGTGATGGAAGGGAGGCCTGGTGTGCTGCGGCTCATGGGGTCACAAAGAGTCGGACATGACTGAGCGACTGAACTGAACTGAATTGATGCTGAAGATGAAGCTCCAATACTTTGGCCACCTGATGCGAAGAGCCAGCTCAATGGAAAAGACCCTGATACTGGGAAAGATAGAAGGCAGGAGGAGAAGGAGACGACAAAGGATGAGATGGCTGGATGGCATTATGGACTCAACGGACAGGAGTTTGAGCAAGCTCAGGGAGATGGTGAAGGACAGGGAAGCCTGGCGTGCCACAGTCCATGGGGTCGCAAAGGGTCAGACATGACTCAGCAACTGAACAACAATACCTGCTGTTCAGACATTATCAGATAGCACTTGCTTTCACTTTCAAAAGTGTCCCATTTTGGACAATAAAGTATATAGTCATCTCAGTCATCTTAGGCACAACCAGTGCAACTGGCACAAGTCAAACTGCACAAGATTCAGAGCCAATCTCATATAATTTTCAAGTCATTTTTTTTAGCAACTCCAGAAGCTATTGGTCTATGCCAACAACAACCAGCCCTTGGTTCACTGTTCACTGTTAGTACTGACTCTTTTATCTTTATGTACATTTTTGTTTGTTTGTTTCATGGTCACATCACCATGCTTTCTATTTAACAATAATTTTCCACTTAGTTTTTCCTACCAATAAAATTAATTAGGATTACTGATTAACTCTAAAACTTCTAAAAGGCAAAACCAATACAAAACAAACACCCTCCGTCCCCAATTCAAAACATACCTAATTTTAAAACTTTCTGGGCACCTAAAGCCACGTAGCATTGTCTCTATAAATGCTAGTTTAACATCATATATGCTTGCAAAAGAGAGAGTTCTACTGACCTTTCCATCTCAAACATTTTACAGATTTGGTACATCACCATGGGAATTTCAAATGATCTCACATTCATCTTCTGAGAATCAGAGTATGTATGAAAACTGTTCTGTGTTGCACTTGGTTTAAATAATTCTGATTCTTTCATCTCCTCATCCGAAAATCTGTCATTTTTACCACCATGAGCTCAGGAGTCCTCTTCCCTGTTTCTCTTTTTTTCTGCCTCTTCCTACCTTCAAACACTTCATTTCCCTCTGGCCCTTTGGCCACGTTACTGTCTTTCCTCCTCCAATACTTCCCAGTCCGGAACGACCACTCAAATGACACTTCTGTCCTTAAGGATTCCACTGTCACTTTTAAGAAACAAGTAGCTATTCAGTTTCACTCTCTGACACTGTGCTTCCAGTAACGCCCCCAACTCGGCAACTGCCTTAGTAGGTCTATGCTGTCTCCTTATCACTTTATAATTCTTCTGAAAAATTACTTACCTTTGGACTCCTGGCCTCTCCCACTTGGATCAAAATTATCCACTCAGATAGAGTCTCCTTGGGAAACAGCTGACAATAAAGTTTCCCAGCTCCTGGCCTTCACTCACCTTATTGTTTATGAAGATCCTTGGGCAACTGGAATCTTCAGATAGAAGGGAGGAGATCCCTGCCCTCCATTCATAGAAGATCGGTTTACGTGTCCTGAAGCACTGGACTGCACTGCTTTACTCTAACCTTGGTCTACACAGTCACTGACGCTGGAAGGTACAGTCACAACTAGTCACCATGGAGCCAATGGAAAGTTGTTCTATGCCAGTGTGAGTCACGATGATGGAGACAACAGCCTACCATGCCCTGCTTAGGGACTTAAACATCTTAACAGTGTTTTCTCTTTCCGAGCCAGCACGGGTTCTTTAGATCTTAGCATTTAAATTCACCTTGATTATGACACCGAATACTGAACCATATTCATCTTTAATTTCCACTAAATGGCTCCAACTATCCAAAGAGGTTTAATCTCAGCGTGATAATGACGTATCATTAGAGGTTTCCCTATAAAAGTTGGATGTGTGGTATCTTTTTGGGAGAAATTGCTGTAAGGTTTGAAGATCACATTTAATAGAAGTGAATTTCATTAAAGATGTAAGGAAAGTAATTACAGCTTCAGAGTCACACGGTCAAAGACAAATTATACATTCCATTCTATAATAATGTTTTAAACAGACATTTCTTCCTAACTATCTGTTACCTTGCTCCTTCACGACAATGGTCTTATTTGTGATAAGTAGATATCCAGAACAGAGCTGGAGTCCTTGCAAACAGAGAATCAACTGAATCACGTATTTTAGAGCGGCTGAGGTGATACTTAAGATGAGCACATGTTCACTAACACGTAGACCAGAATTTGACCAAATCTCAGTCATGAAAAACGAGCATGTCTCTGTGTGTCCGCTTTACTATTAATCCTCCTACAGGAATTGCAGCAAACTCTTTGTCTTTTATGGACAGAGATAGTATTTATCAAGACAAAAATCGGTATGCTTGGGTGAAATGTTTCTGACTCGAGTCAGAAACATGCAGAAGACATAGCTCTGGGAAGACCATCAGAATTCAAGCTTTAAAACAACAACAAAAAGAAGACATCTCAAATCATTCCACTTCATTTCTCCCAATGTTATCCTTTCAATTGTCTTAAAAACATTCATTTTACTAAAAGTAATTTTTAAAGATCACTCTCTAACTAAACCACATACTATGTGAGGTTTCACGTATCATATTCTTCCAACTATGGGCTGCATTTACTGAATAAGCTGAAAATTCACAGTGTGATATAGAATGAATCGTAGGACTGCACTATCCCTAAGAATCACAGACACACACAAGAGACAGAGAAGAAAAAAAAGAACTCGATTTCAATTTGGTCTCACTGAAAACACGATACTTGCTCTTACTGTCACTTTGCATTAGATAGAACAGAAATGTCTAAACAAAATTTTTGAAAGGCTAATCTGAAGATTTATTTTTAATTAGACACAAGCAGTGACTCTCACATCAAATTAATTTCTTACTTTAACCTTTTACAACTGCGATACTGTATTGAAAGTATGCAGGAACATTTAATAGTTTCTTTCAAGGACACTTTCCTTTAAAAAAAAAAAATATGAAATCAGCCCTCGGGTACCATTTCACACTGGGCACCTGGGTATCCACAAGGCTCTTATTTCTCTGTGCCCTCCCAAATTACAGCCTCGACGCAGAATCACTTGACTAAGTGGCACTTCTGTAAGATACAAAAGCTACTGATTATTAAGAGAGGCCTGAAGGAGATCAGCCCTGGGATTTCTTTGGAAGGAATGATGCTAAAGCTGAAACTCCAGTACTTTGGCCACCTCATGCGAAGAGTTGACTCATTGGAAAAGACTCTGATGCTGGGAGTGACTGGGGGCAGAAGGAGAAGGGGACAACAGAGGATGAGATGGCTGGATGGCATCACTGACTCGATGGACGTGAGTCTGAGTGAACTCCGGGAGATGGTGATGGACAGGGAGGCCTGGCGCGCTGCGATTCATGGGGTCGCAAAGAGTCGGACACGACTGAGAGACTGAACTGAACTGAACTGAGGCTCTATTTTCACTTCACCCTACACTCCTATGCATAATGCTTATTACAACAATAGAAAAAATCATCCTCCATCAGTGAGTCAAAGACAAAGCAGACAGAATGATTATGTGCATATAAAGAGGGAAAAATAAATGCTCGTCCTGGTGGGATGCTACTGAGGCACCTCCCAGGAGGTGCCCCCTGCGTTCCTGCATTGTGGCCGAGATGATCAAGACGCGCTGGGAGGGAGAAGCCATGGCGTGGTCACCTGTCGGTGCTACGCCACTGAGGTGGCAGAGCCTGGGAGTCACCAGGCCGCGATTCCAGCTAAGAACCGGCCTGGCACCGGGTGAGGGCTTTCCAGAGCCCACCATACAGAGTCCCTTCTGCTCAGACAACATCCTCACGGTGCAGGGGCTGGAGGGGGCTCGGCAACCAGCCCTACTGAGCCAGGAACCTGTGTTACACTGCACGAAGTCTGTGTTCACTGAAGACATGAATGGTCTCGGACGCAGAGAAAAAAGACTGTGAGAGACACTGGATCAGTGGGCATGCGTAATAAGTTGATCAGTCTCGTCTGACTCTGTGCGACCCCATATACTGCAGCCCGCCAGGCTCCTCTGTCCATGGGATTCTCCAGGCAAGAATACTGGAGTGGGTTGCCATGCCCTCCTCCAGGGGATCTTCCCAGCCCAGGGATTGAACCCGAGTCTCTTAAGTCTCCTGTGTTGGCAGGCAGAGTCTTTACCACTAGTGCCCTCTAGGAAGCTCAGAGACAGGATTAGAAGCAAGCTCAAATCTGAAAGTCAAGTCTAAGCCTTGGTTTACCTGTGATACCAGTGATGCAACCTGAACAAATAAGGTCTGTTTCGCTGCACTGTCTGATTGTGGGTCTGGGCTGTGCTGTGCTTAGTGGCTCAGTCCTCTCCTACTCTTTGTGACTTCACACACTGCAGCTGCCAGGCTCCTCTGTCCATGATGATACCCCAGGCAAGAATACTGGAGTGGGTGCCATGCCCTGCTCCAGGGGATCTTTCCAACCCAGGGGTCTTTCCAACCCAGGGATCGAACCCATGTCTCCCGCATTGCAGGTGGATTTTTCACTGTCTGAGCCACAAGGGAAGCTTGAATTTGGGTCTGAGGACCCAATAATTTATAACACTCACATTCTTTTGAGACAGTTTCAGAAACTGTGGTTATTCAGTTCAGTAGGGGAAAGAATTCCATTTGGCCCCACTCACGTTTTCCTCTTAGAACAGAAATGAGGATTAGTAAAAAGCACGGCTGAGTAGAAATCTCATCAGTCTACCAAGGGAGAATGGGCACTGGCCAGTTTGTAAAGGGAGTTAAAATTAAATTCTTAATACAATTTAACATCAATTAAATGCATGTAATGAGAATGACCACTCTGAAAATTAATCTATTTAATAGTTAAAGTATAATCAAATTAGTCTGTTCTACAAATGCAGTGCTCCTTCCTTTATAATTAATCACTATTTTATGAAGTTGGACTTCCCAGACGCCTAAAATTCTTTAAAAGATTTGTAGGCATGTCTTCAAAATGGGGTGGGGGGCAGGGGTGGAACTTCCATGATGGTCCAGTAGTTAAGACTTCGCCTTGCAATGCAGGGGGTGCAGGTTCAATCCCTGGTAGGGGTTGCTGAAATCCCCCATGCTTTGTGGCCAAAAATCTAAAACTTAAAAAACAGAAGCAATATTGCAACAAATTCAATAAAGACTTTAAAAATGGTCCACATTAAAAAAAAAAAAAAAAAAAACCTCTAAAAATAAATGAGCCTTTGCTATTTCTTATAGTAGAAAAATTGGTTTCTTGTCTTAGCAACCTCAATTAACTTCATAACTCTAGATAATTCCAAGGAAAGGAAAGCCATCTGAAATCAGAAAGGAAAATGACATGCCAAGTATCACGGTTTATACCATCGCAGAGACAGCACTATCGTTTTCTCTGTATGGAGCCACTATGACGGAGCCGGCACTGCCCCTGCAGGGTCTGGTAGGGCCATCTCCAGGTGGGGCACACAAGGAGAGAACCAGAAGATCCTTCAGACACCCCAGTACAGTATGTGTGAACCCATCGGTTTGAAGTTTCTTGTTGACTCAGCTGGCAGGGCTCATTTTGCCTTTCAACATCCCAGGGCCAACAATCTCACTTTTTGTGTATGTTCCTCATTGGCCATCATTTCCCAGTCTTTAAAATTATATCCTCTAATATCCTGTGAATCATCCCTGGTTATGGAGTCCTAAATTAGACGCTGCATTTTAACTAAAGGAGACACATTATGTCCAAGAACGACTGCCTCAAATGAGGTCATAGACACTCTAGTTTTACAGCATGAAAAACAAAAGGCATTTCCTTTTTCTTTTGTGTCCCAGGGATTTTTTTTTTTTTTTCCTTTACAAGAGAGAAAATCTAACAAAGTGAAAGCATAAGCAACTGATCATGTGGAACCTGACCCTGATTAGCATTTCTTTGTGCTTCTTCAGACTTTCATTTTCTCTTTCTCATTGTGAGAAACTGCCTTCTATGATAAATCTAAAACTAGAGTTGATTATCTTGCTTTCTGCTGCTGCTGTCTAGGAAAATCCGCCCTAGTGCCTCTTCCTCTTCCTTCCCCTCCAGTCTGTACCCAGTTTCTCTCCGTCGTGCTCCTGGTGAAGCCGGGGCCTCGGCTGCCCTCCGGTCATTATTCCCGATGCTAAAGATGCCGCGACTGCTCTGTAGCTGCTCCCACACTGTGTGCCGCCCCTGAGCGCTGGAGCTGCTACGCGCCCCTGTCTTCTCACTGTCCAGCAGCATGCCCCATAGACGCCTATGAAGTGGAGCGCCCTCGGGGATGACAGGCCTGAAGCAGCTGAGACCGGGCGGAGGCTCTTCAGGTAAGGGAGCAAGGGTGTGTAGAAAGCAGGCAGAATGCAGGTGAAGAAGCACAGGCTCTGCTATATTGTGTGTGTGTGTATGTGTGTGCGTGCGCATGCTCAGTCACTCAGTTGTGTCCAACTCTTTGTGACCCCATGGACTGTAGCCCGCCAGGCTCCTCTGTCCATGGGGTTCTCCAGGCAAGAAGACTGGAGTGGGCATACTCCAGGGGATCTTCCCCAGCCAGGGACTGAACCCTGTCTCTTGTGTGTCCTGCACTGACAGGTGGGTTTTTTGCCACTACGCCACCCGGGAAGTCCAGGATATGTATTTTACCACAATTAAAAAAAAAAAAAGCAGCAGCAGCATGGGTCTTGGGGGGAAGCTGCTCTACTTTACTGGGGCAAATTACTTACCTTCTGCATCATTTCTAAACCTACAAAATGAGAGGCAGTACCTACTTCTTGGGAGTGAAACCCCCAGGGTTTTAATCCACAGAAAGCACTGGCAGCCGAGCTGGCTTTATAGGAAATGCCCAGAGATGGGTGAGAGCATGGTACCTTCACAGGCTGAAGTTTAAGCTGTCTCTTCCTACAGAGAAGTGCAGGAGACAGAAGAAGAAAGCCAGGAAAGAGAATTGAGCCGATGGCCATTGTTTTGAAAATACATTTTTTCGTTTTCTTATTGTGTATCTACATGAGGCCATGGATATTAACTAATTATAATCATTTCACAATGTATGTAATCATTTCACAATGTCAAATAACTATGCTGACACCCTAAACTTATACAGAGCTATATGTTGACAGTATCTCAAAAGAAGTGGAAAAAAAGTTATTTAAAAATTTTTAAAGAGACCACATTTTGAAGGTAGCACTTTTTCCTTTCTGAGGTCCGCACTGAACTTTAAATGAGCACCAAGGGTATATCCGTTAAGCTACCTACACTTGACAATATGAGAAAATCTGTCAGTGCAAAATAATTCCGTCTTCCAGTGTTAAAACACTTCTTTTCAAAGGACAGGCTAACCACACTATACTAAATGTGCCTTCTGCCCCCCGACCTGAGATGGGCTGCAGTCCTCAATCAATGGATGCCACACATCCTACCAACACCCGTGTCTGGTTACACACACGTCATCTGACAGTATGTGGACAGAGGAGTGTCCTGTTGGAATGCCGCATGTTCTATGGAAAGGAACGACAAGATAACACGAGAAAACATAATGGGTCCTTCCCATAAAAAATAGCAGAGAAATGTTAGAATATGGGAGGCTTGAGCTGCTTAATATCTGTTTCCTCATTGGAAAAATAAGGTTAGCTGTTTTCTAAGGACTCTTGGAACCTCAAATATGCTATAAACTGCTTGATGAACAGGCTGTATGTAATCAAGGCATAATAGAAAACCCTGTATAAGGAGAAATATCTGTCCAGTCCAGAATTCTGTCAGACACCACCACCAGGGAATCATTGTAGGCAGTGAGAGCAGTATCTGTTTGGCTCCTTCATTTCTAACTTCCCTATAAAGACATGCTATTAATTTGCAACTCCTGACTTCAGTTCACCTTTCCTGAATCTATTTTCACTGTGGTACAGCTACTGAATAGATAATGTGCAAACAGACCAGGTCAGTTGTTTGGTCTAATTAGCTTTCAGCTCAAACTTTTTTTTTTTTCCCTCGTGGTTACAATTATATTGGTCAGAGATGGACCAGGAGCTTTAACTCCAATCTCAGAAATGCTTCATTGGCATAAGCAAACATCTACCTGTCTGTCTTGCCACACAAGACTAGGGACCAGTAGTCTCAAGTGCCGAGTACACACCTGCACAGGGATGCAAGAAAAGCATTAGAAACACGAGCAAATTCCCATTCAGGACACCAGGCTTGGACTATGGGAATGAGGGTCCAAAAAAAGCCAAAACGGAACAATTTCCTTCATCTTGCTATTAGAAGACAGTTATGCAATCCCCGCCCCTCACATGTGAAATACTGAAAGACTTCTGCTCCCTCTAAACCTTCCTTGAGAAGTGGCTAAAACTCAGTACTTTCGTTAGATGCTGACTGCCAACGTTTTCAGCCCTGAGAACAGAAACACCCCTTTCATACAGGGATTATTCCATAAGCTCAAGACACTCCCAGCATCCGCCCCACCGAGTTTCTCACATCAGCCGGAAATGCCCAAGTCCAGACACTGGCCATCATAACCAGGCCACCCGGAAGTGTCCTTCCCTTGTGGACACACACAGGACAGCAGGCATTCTAGCTGTTTTTATACTCAGCTTGTCCGCACTTGTTCAGAGTTCATCTCTAGGTTCTGGGAAACACACTTGATATCATGAGAGCTCTCTCCAGGTACATGAAATGGTCGTGCTAGCTACACGTGTAAAGATATCCTAGATGGAAGCAGAGAGGAAATTTTGAATAATCTGACCAACATCTTCTTAACCTGTGGTCCATGTACCATCTGAAAAATGCATGCAAACTTGCACAGCATACATATGTATACTTTTCATAGAGGTCACTGGTTTTTATTAGCATCTCAAAGAGCTCTAGGACTTGAAAAAGCTAAGAACTACATGATAAAAAAATAACCCTTCTTGTTTCGATATGTGAAAATATCACTCTGGTCTCCATGCTAGAGATATCAAGAAAATATAAAGCATGTCACCCTTGGTTCTCAATTGTATATCTTTGAGCAATTAATTCTAAATTAAAAGCATTTGCCATGCATGCTGTTTGTGAAGTTATCTTGCTTCAGTAGTTCATCAAATAATTTTGACAACACAATTTGTAATTTGGCTTTAAATAAATGCATCCTCTCTCACAAACACACACACACAAAGATATTCTGTACATAAAATAGTTCCCCAAAATAGGTATTGATGCAGTAAATGGTTCATTTAATTGGATACTTGCTAAAATTGAGGTCTAATCCCACTTGGGTATGTGGAGAATTCTATTCTAGGGGTAGCATAATTCCAGGAAGATGGAAAACCTGTAACTGGATCTCTTCCACTACCTTCCGAAAACAAATAGGGGTGCATTCCATTGCCCCAGCAGTCGCGGGCTTAACTGCAGCTGACCAAGTTTGAGACAACCTACGAAATCTGCTCTGTTATTAGCAACATTCTTGCCTTCATGGAATTACCAGAATGCATGTGACAGTGGGTTTCATTAGTGGTGAGCTAGTCTTCTCCCCACCTGCCTGTATCCCCCTGGTGCACAATGCTAGGAAAATTCTGTCATCCACAACACCCAGCTGTGTCATCCAAGCACAAGCCAAGCTAACGGGGGTAAGAGCTATGCTAAATGTGAAGCCTGAGGATGGGACTCTGGCTGAAGCCGTTGGATTCTAGCATATGCTTATGATTACCATTAAGCCAGTGACCCCCACGGGATCAGCTATTTTATATGGGTTATTTTGGTTGCGAGGGGGTGGGGTTGAGTAGGGGGTGGGTAATAAACTCTCCTACAGTTCTAAAACAGTTAAGTTTATGCTCTGGCCTGATTTTCGCAAAACTAGCTTTCATTCATTTTGAAAGAAATCTATACAGAGTTGAAGACATCGTCCCATGGTGGGGTACTCTCATTAATTTACTTCCATTGGTTTGGCCATAACAACTGACACATCTTTGACCACTCGTTGAGCCAATTCCACCCTGCAAATAAAACCTTGCAAATATTTGTATAGACGTTTCCACTACTTCCCTCACCAATTCCTCAGGATATCCGAGCTAGTTTATGAGACCGCTTGTACATCCTCTCTACCCCACACCCTACCCATACACCAATATAACTACATTACCCAGTATACCCATGTGCCCAACTTAAACACCATTCCTCTAGGAATTAAAGCTTGTGTCCTCTCCAGGAGGCATGAAGCTGAATAAGACACGGTTCCCAAAGCCCTCAGGCTCCCTTAAAAGCCCCTTAAGCACAGAAACTCCATCCTGTTTAGTTGTGATCCTTCACAGTGCCCTCAGGAGAAGACACTCAGAAGACAAGTGCTACAAAAGAAATTCAAAGAAACAATAAATGGATGAATGAGCTGAACGACAGAGACTCTAGAGGGCTATTTTCTTAGTTAATTTTCTTATTTATTTTTCTCACACACATTATTAAAACAATTATTTGGACAAAAGTGTTTATTATACTCACTGTTTAAAATCAATTAATGTGTTTGCTAAATGTAAAATTCTCATTCTTTCCTAGCCAACCCTTGATTTCCAGAAGTCAAAGCAAATTGAGCAGGAACCAAAAACAAATGTGCTCACTTCCCAATTTTGCCTGGGTCTACAACAGAGTTGTACTGTGAAGAAGGCTGAGCGCCAAAGAATTGATGCATTTGAACTGTGGTGTTGGAGAAGACTCTTGAGAGTCCCTTGGACTGCAAGGAGATCCAACCAGTCCATTCTGAAGAAGATCAGCCCTGGGATTTCTTTGGAAGGAATGATGCTAAAGCTGACACTCCAGTACTTTGGCCACCTCATGCGAAGAGTTGACTCACTGGAAAAGACTCTGATGCTGGGAGGGATTGGCAGCAGGAGGAGAAGGGGACGACAGAGGATGAGATGGCTGGATGGCATCACTGACTCGATGGACGTGAGTCTGAGTGAACTCCAGGAGTTAGTGATGGACAGGGAGGCCTGGTGTGCTGCAATTCATGGGGTCGAAAAGAGTCGGACATGACTGAGCGACTGAACTGAACTGAACAACAGAGCTGAGACTCCAGATTCTAATCCTGTGGCGGGTTTTCATCTAAACCTGCTCCCTCACCTGAGCCTCTCCTTTATGTAACAGCCAATGCCTGAGGACAGCTGGATGACAAACACTTATAACAATAAAATGAAACCACCAAAAGGCCTACATACACTTTCTACCATTTTCAAGCTCTAAAGAAGTGATGTTTGAATCTCAGAAACTATTATTCTGAGTAAAGGAAGGCAGACACAAAACACTATCTACTGTAATGTTCTGTTTATACGACTTCCAAGAATAGGCAATACTAATGCATGGTGGTAGAAGTCAGAAACTGGCAGGATATAAACGCGGTGTGAAGGACATTTTTAGAGTGATGGAAATGTTCTGCATCTTACTTTGGATGGCAGTTACATGGGCTAAAAGTCAACTAGCTGAAGCAACTGTGAATTTTACTGTATATTGAGCATATCTCAACTTTTAAATGTATTAAGTACATTTAACACATCAATACCTTTAATATGTAAGTACATTTAATACTGGAGTGGCTACCCACTCCAGTGTTTTTGCCTAGAGAATTCTATGGACAGAGAGCCTGGTGAGCTACAGTCCATGAAGTTGCAAAGAGTCAGACACAATTGAGTGACTAACACTTTCACTTTTTTCAAGTGACCATTATCATTAAATAAAAGCTTTTTTGAGGATGTGTCTTTAGAAATCTTGAAGATCTTTAGGATCATTGCCATTATATTAATTTCTTGCCATAGGAGAGGTTGAGGTGACAAGAGAAAGAAGGCAGGGGTGGGTGGTTCTTGGCCATCATGCCCATCTCTAGCAGTAAATCCTCAGATATCTCAACTGGGGGACCTTGTCTTTCACAAAAGCTCAAAAGCAGAAAATGAGAAAAGATTTGAAACATATTTTCCTCCTTAAATTGCGTGTTCGTGTTGCTGGACTATTGAAAAACACAGAGAAAACATAGAACATGCTCACATATTTCTTGGAAATCTCTGCTTTATTTAAATTATATTAAACTTATTCTAATTTTGTGCCAATATAACTAGAAGCATGATATTAAGAAAATTTATTTTTCAAAAATTAAGTTATGAATAAATACTGTTTTAGATGTTAACAAAAAACCATAAAAGGCCACGGCACTCTTCAACAGTACCTGACACCCCTATTAATTGGGTGGTGTGTGTCTTAGTCACTTAGTTGTGTCCAACTCTTTGTGATCCCATGGACTGTAGCCTGCCAGACTCCTCTGTCCATGGGGTTTTCCAGGCAAGAATACTGGAGTGGGTTGCCATTTCTTTCTCCAGGGGATCGTCCCAACCCAGGGACTGAACCCAGGTCTCCTGCATTTCAGGCAGATTCTTTACTGTCTGAGTCACCAGGGAAGCTATTAACTGGGCTACCAACTTACATCATATGAAAAATAAAAATCAGTTCTGCTTATTGAACCAGCTGTATTTTTCAAAGAAAATATGAAAGACAAAGACCTTACTGACAAGTCATTCTAACTTTGGTAGCTTCTTTGAAATGAATCAGATTCTGGTTAAGAGTAATCAAAGGTACTACATGAGACAACAATACATGCTTCCTGCACAGACCACAGAAGTACCCAAGAGATCATCTACACAAGCAGAGTTAATGGAGAAGGGGAACGGTGTTATTACAAAATGAGGACAGGTCGGAATCCATGTTTTGTTAAAAATCCAGGATTATCTGATTGCCTTCTTTTCAAAATTAACTATAGAGAAGAGAATTTTATATGTTAGGAGGGATCCTAGAGGTCAGCCTGTAGAAGTCCTTCATTACCCTACTGAGAAAACTGGACATGTAACCAAGTTCAGTCTGCGTCCATCATTTTCCCCAGACTGCAGTGAGTGGTCCCTCCCCACGCTGGCTGGTCTCCTGTTACCCAGCCTCAGCACAGCAGCAACCACGGCTATGTGTGCCGCTCCTTTTCCCCAGACTGGTTCTCCTGAGAAAACACTCTTCCCAGTCTCCTTCCTCCTGCTAATCCAGGCTCATTCTTTAAGACTTAATCTAGCTATGACCCCTCCCAGATGCCTTCCTTAACCCCTTCTTATCCTCAACAATGTAGCCCCAAGTGTTAGTTACTCCTTCTCTGCTTTCCCAGAGCATCTCATGCGATTTTCCTCCATCATTCTTCCCACCATTCAAATACTGAATGTCCACTCTGGGGGGCCTGGGGGCTAATGCTGGGACACAGAGACATCACTTCTACCCTCAACGAACTGTACTTCAGATGCCACTGAAATGCCTGATGACAGTCCATCTATTCTCACTGAAAGACTAGTAACCATTTTTGCAGCCCCAGAACCTGATAGGGTATACGGCACACAGAGGTTCAGTAGAAGGTTGCTCAATTTCGCTTTTATTGTAAAAATCAATTTAAATTCTTGCTTTAATAAGCGAAGTGACCTTTGAGCAAAATTTAATCTTTAAAACAATGGAGGCTATATTTACCTTCTTCTCATTATCCATGCTGCTCTCAGTTTTATGTGTCAAGGCATGTTCATTTACAATTCTTGCCAGCTTTGATTTCTATCTTTACTTCATAGCGTATCACCAAAGAGTCTAATTTATCCTATGACCAAAGGCTTGCTTAGTCGATTCTGGGAAAGCAGGTAATATGCAAAATCAGGATGCTATATTTTCCAACACACCACTAGTCCAACATTTCTAATACTTCTAGGCTCAAAATTATAGCCAGTTATTAAAATATGATCATATATTTAAAATACCTTCCCTATTATTTAGCAAATTAATTGTTCACTTACTCAATAAGCATGTATGTGCCAGGGACTGGAGATGAATAAGACATGGTCCAGGGCATCAACAACCTGCTCATCTTTAGAAAGGTCAGCCACATAAGTCTTACTATTAAGTAGCGGATAAGCGTAATAAGAGGAGTATAGAGGCAGAGAAGGCTCGGAGGTGAAGGGAGCAACTTGGGGAGGAGGCAGCCCTCACAGAGGAAGCGACGCTGAGATTTTGGAAGACTTCCCTAACAGCTCCTCGGCCCAACGAGAGGCCACATCTACACAGATCAGCCCCCGCAGGGTTTACTCAGCAGCAATTTGTTAAGACTCTTACTGAGTGTCAGGCTCTTCAACGGGGGGAGGGGGAAGGCAGTGAAAGAGTCAGCCATGAAGTAAACAATGTTCCCTTCCCAGAAGCGCTGACACACCACTGTGGGCCTAGTGATAAAGGCTCATCCTACACGCAGAAATGTTATCACGGGATTATAAGCAGGAGCTCAAGTGTGTTCAAGTCTTTCATTTTAGAAGTGCTAGGTTTCTTTGTTGACTTCTGGCCAATGTTCAGTTCATTTTAAAAGCTCCGTTCTTGGTCCTGCCTTCCTCTCTTTCCACCTTCCCACAGCTAAGCTTTGACAATAGGTTCCCCTGGCTGCCTCTGCTTCCTGACCTCAGTCACTCTCCAACCTGCGGCAAACAGGCTTCCCCCTCTCAGCTCCATCAGACTCAGGCTAGCAAAGGTCTCCATTGTTATCTACACTACAAAGCCTGTGGACAATGTTTAGTTTTGACCTCACTGGTCATTTAGATACCTGCTACAGCTGTTCATTCACTCTGAGTCTGATGCCTGGGCTTCCAGAAAGTCCCCAAAGAGTCTCCATCAGAGGCCCCCAAAGCTTTGCCTCACTCCACGTGGCACTGCTCCTTGGGTTCCACCTTTGCTCCACTGCTCTCTCTACAGAGACCCTATAATCTCCTGCCAGATTTCATCCAGTTCCAGTTTTAACTGTCTCTCAAATGCTGAAGTCTCCCATGAGTAAAGAGCTTAGAACTCTCAGCCTTGATCTCCTGCCCAAGTTTCCAACTTGTATAGCCAATCATCAGCTGGGTACCGGATGTGAAGAGCCGACTCACTGGAAAAGACCCTGATGCTGGGAAAGATTAAAGGCAGGAGGAGAAGGGAATGACAGAGGACAAGATGGTTGGATGGCATCACCGACTCAATGGACATGAGTTTGAACAAACTGGGAGATGGTGAGGGACAGGGAAGCCTGGTGTGCTACAGTCCATGGGATCAAAAAGAGTGGGGCATGACTTAGTGACTGAACTGAACTTAACTGAGCTGGGTACATCAGCTGAGTTCTAAATTTCACAGGCTAAATTTCTCCTGTTCACTTTCTGCTCTTCCATTAGAATTCTCAATTTCAGTTCTTTGAGACTCCATGGACTATACAGTCCATGGGATTCTCGAGGCCAGAATACTGGAGTGGGTAGCCGTTCCCTTCTCCAAGGGATCTTCCCAACTCAAGGATGGAAGCCAGGTTTCCCGCACTGCAGGCAGATTCTTTACCAGCTGAGCCACCAGGGAAGCCCAAGAATCCTGGAGTGGGTAGCCTATCCCTTCTCCAGCGGATCTTCCCAACCCAGGAGTCGAACCGGGGTCTGTGCATTGCAGGCGGACTCTTTACCAGCTTAGCTACGAGGGAAGCCTCAGTTCATAACATTCCAAAACAAAAACTCAAAAGAGTTTTTCCTGGTCCCCTGTTTGCATTAATCACCAAATCACACCAACTTCATTGCTGTTTTCCCCACAGGCTCCCTTATTATTCCCTTCTATCTGTATCCTCGTCTAGACTCTCATCATCTTTACTTGGATCAGTGCATTAGCTTTCCCAAGTGTTTTCTCCCCACAATCATGGTGCACCTTAAAGCTATCCGTTCCTCTCCAGAGAAACAAAGACACAGGGGGATCCTGGAACAGAAGCAGCAAACAGTTACAAGACCACAACTGTGAATTTATGGACTTTAACCCAACAGCTCTGAAACCAGATTAAAACTGTAATGGTCTGAACTGGGTATGAGCAGAGAGGTGGGCGTGGGGAATTGAAGAGACAGAAGAAAGAAGAAATCAGTGTAAAATTTAGATTAACTGAAGAGAGTTCCTTCTTAAGACCCCTTCAAAAGTCCTCTGAGTAGCTAAGTATTCTATTAATACTTCCATGAACTCTAAAGAGAATGGGGGCTAATGTTCCTTAACTTACACAATAAAAACATTTTTAGAGTATAGATAAGAGTAGTATCTGTCTATTTAGGACTGTATAATTGAAATCAGCTTCTCCTGGGCTTCTTCTAAACAATGACTCATGTTGTTTTAGCTGGTGTTGACTCACTGCCCCACAAAGGATGACACAGCTTTAAACAAGCAGAGCGTGGCCTGCTTTTTCCAATTACCAGCTTCCAGCAACTGAAGAGGGGGGAGTCCTCTGGCATGGGGCTTTCTGCAACTAAGCACAATTTTGACTTTACCAAAATAGTTGCCAAGTGGACCTTGTAATCACTGAGCTTTCTAAGTGAGGAGGAGAGAAGTGAAGTCGTGGTATGTTAAAAATCACAGGGGCCAGGCATCATCTGTTCTTTCAAAACAGAATCTGCGGAAACTTAACAGTCAGCGCTTTTCCCATTTAATTGCCTGCTCCACTGAGGTCAGCAAATGTTTTTCTTTAAGATGCCAATGAAAAGTCACAGTGAGTGTGTTTTCCAGACTCTCCAAGTTACGTCTGGTGAGATAACGAGCATGGGGAGTCGTAATAGTGTTTGAAAGGAAGCTAAGGAAATGTCGTTCTCCTAATGGTCACCACCTTTTCTCCAGTTCTAGACATTTAATGGCCTCTCATCAGGTCTCCGGTTTCCCCCGCCTCCATGTTTTCCTTGCTCTTGGCCTGCCTGCTCCCAGAACACATTTGTCCATGCCTTGGGCCAGCATAGGTGCCACGGTAATGCAAGCGGGTGACCAGGGGTCGGCAGGAGAAACTCAGACCCCTGACGCATTCCACAAGGCCCTTTTCCATTCTTTGCTCCCCAGCTGAACCACAGAAATTAGTCCTCACTCATTACTTTTTTTTCATGATGTTTAGTTCCTATTAGTAATATACCCTGAACAACTTGGCTGGTTAAAAATAGAGAACACTTCTAAAGACATGGCAATTGGCAGGGAAGCTCAGGCCACACTGTTTATGTATAACTAAAATGACCGTCTAGTCTTTAATAGTTCCAGTGTTCTGAAAAACAAAGCTGATCAAAATGAATCCCCTGGAAAATGAACACAAGTGCCTGGAGGCCACTCTGTGGACTCTGACCTCTTCAGAAGACTCAAGTCCAGACTGCAATGAGCCCTGGGTTTGTTTTCTAAACAGAAATCCTTGAAGCCTAATTTCAGTTCAGCATCATCTGTGGCTCCAGGGTCACTGGGGGACACGGACTGTGCTCAGGCAGACAGGAGACCAGGGATGGCCCGGAGTCCAGACTGGACTGCACAATCTAGCTCAACTTATCCTAAGTTTCCGAGCAACATTTAGAACAGACCTGGTCTGCACAAAGGCATGGTCCAGGAGCTGCTTATCCCTTGGTTGGTTTCGGAGTCAAGATAAAGTGAAAACCTGACTGAATATAGGAGAGACAAAAGGAAAACCCCGTTAATTCTCATGGAGCCTTGTTTCTTGACCTGCATTAAGAGCTGTATGTTATAGATCACATGGAAAGAACAAAATGAAAAATATGTTTTTAGCCATAGAAACCTGTCTTAGTAGTTAGAGAAAACAATTCTAAGAACATGAACCTACAGGTTAAAGGATTAAAAAAAATGCCTTCCTTTCCTTCTGCCTAAAAAAGAGCCCTGGTAATATTTCCTATAACCCAAAATTGCTTGGATCTCACTTCCATGGTCAAGCTAATTGACTTCTATAATACATTTTGTACATTTTTAAAATACCGTTACCTAAATAAGACTGCAAGAGGGCAAGAATACAGCTTTTACATCTTAAAAAAAATCCCATTATTTCCCTTCAAGGGGTAACAAAATTTCTCAAACTGTATCCATTCACAATTAACTCACTCCATGCTTATTCCATTTAAACAGAATAGTCATGATTGCAAAAAATGATTAAATCAACACTAAGCATAATATCTACTGTGGGAGAGTTACTATTGCTGGTTGCTAAGTGGGGATATGATAACGCTGTCCCTGCCTCTCAATAAACCTATAACCAAATTGCAGGAGAAAAACACTAAATCCATAATATACGAAATAATGTTTCAAGATTAAATAACAGGTTATAAGCACCAGTTTCGGAAAGACAATCATCACCTTGCTGTGTGATCTTGGGCTGATTCTCTGTGCCTCAGTTTCCTCCTACATCACGGGATTGTGGGAAGGATTAAATGAGACAGTGCATGCCAAGCACGGTAAGCTATCAATAAAATGAGGACTTTGGGGGGAAAAAAAAACAACAGCGGAATTGACACCACAGGACAGCATGTGATGAATTACCAAATGATCATTATTGTTAATGGTAGGTGAAAACTCTTCTGGCTACAACTATCAAGGAAATCTTCAGAAAGGAAGGTTAGTCCTTACTTCTTTAACTACATCTATCCTCTTCTGTTTTGCTTTATATCCCCAGCCACTTAAATATGGGTTCAGTCCCAACCACTGACCTGTGAACTTTGGCTACTCTGTGATTTTTTTCAGTATGGTAATGAAGGTGGGGATAAATGTGAAGGAAAGAGATCAAACACCATATTATTATTAGTTAAAATGGCATTTTAGTAAGTTTAACCTTTTTGTTCTAAACACCTGTCAGGTTTCTCTATAGCTCTATAAAAATATAAATCCATTGATAGGTCTTTGTATAAAGACAAATGCATGTCCATTGTTTTCTAAATACTGAACAGGAAACTTCGAAGGAATTCTTTTCCTTATACATTACAGAGTTACAAGAGCAAATCTGGTCCACTGACCAGAAAATTTAACCTAGGAATAAAGATTTCTCTCTTATACATAAAAGATACACAACTTAGAATGACTAACACAGTACACATAGATCTCAGGTGTTGGACAATTTAAAACTACTGCATACTCCCCTCTTTGGTCTCCAGTTCCTCCTTCTGCTTCCTGTCCTTGGTATTACATATTTGTGGGCAGTCATCATTTATCTGTCAAACGGATCAGAAATGGAATGCACAGGTTTAATCAGTTATTAAGAGCAACACGAGACACCACAGCTGGTTCGCAACTTGACATTAGTAGATGTCCTCCCACGCTTGGAATTACTTGGCACTGAGTGTCTGTCAGATGGACAGTTTTATCTGTAATATTCATTTATTGAAGACGGATGTAAAACATCTGATACTCAAAGAATATGTCATAAACCGCAAATATTTAGGAAGATGATATATAATAAAAAACAATCCACTACTTTCTTTAGTTTGCACTCTAAGTATTCCAACACAATGTTCACATTTTGATGCATATCCTCTAATATTCTCAGAACAATGGATGCATGGAATTCCATGTTATAAAAGACAGAACATTAATCAAAACTCACTAACTCAAGTAATCAGAATACAGCAAAACATGAACGCAAACAAGAAAACCAAAAAATTCTCAAAGAAATGGAAATATGCTATCAAAATTTCTCCTCAGATTATATATTTTAGCCATTTGAACAGCATCTTCTTTACACAGTTCTAACCAGCTTGACTATCTAATCAAAAGTAAATCACGAAGTATGTTAAAAATAGCAATAATAGAAAGAACAAAAGTACCACTAATGGCTTTAAGATCTGCCTGAAAATAAAGAAAAAAAATAGCAACAATAAATAATATTTAAGTTAAATTACTTAAGCAATAAAACAATACACCAACATACGCTATTTACTTTTTTTATCCTTTAACTTTATATTGGAGTACAGTCAGTTAACAATTTTGTGATAGTTTCAAGTGCACAGCAAAGCAACTAACTCTAAGCTATTCACTTTTAAAGCAAACAACTTCCACATCAGTCAGTGCCTATACTATAGCACTTTAATTCTCGTCTTAATGATGACAGTCATTTAGGAAAAGTTCTTCTCTGCACTATTTGAACATACATTTGACTTAATATTTTCATCCAAAGAGACTTAAAACAAAGTCTATCGTTTAAATAAACTTTATTGCCAAAATTTTCTTCTGAGAAACATTTAATTCTCTTGCATTGCTTTTCTATAGACCATTTTACTTCTATTCTTGGCTAGAACTGGTATCAAGAGACCACAGATTGAGAAAACAGGGAATGGAAATGATTTCGGAAGTGAAATAACTTGGTTTAAGGATGAAATGAGAGGAAATTTTGATTATATGCAAACTACAATGTTTATTTTCGTGTGACACATCTGCAAACGTTCAAGTAACATCTCAGGACACTGATAAGGGGAGAAGATTCCCATCAGAGCATCCTCGGTAGCAAATCAGACAAAGTGGACGCTGATGCCCACCCTCCCCGCACACAGCATTTAATTCAGCAACTTGGCTTCCATCGTGTCTGACTCTTTATCACCCGGTGGACTGAAGCCTGCTCCTCCGTCCATTGGATTCTCTGGGCAAGAATACTGGAGTGGGCTGCGATGCCCTTCTCCAGGGGATCTTCCTGACCCAGGGATCAAACCCGCATTTCACGTCTCCTGCATTGGCAGGCGGGTTCTTTAACACCAGCGCCACCTGGGAAGCCTCTTTCATACTAACCATGGAATAAAATTTTGCTTCCAAAAAACAATGTACTTTGAAAATTAGGAAATTTATCATTATAGGTTTCATAAATTCAGACCAGGTAAAACTAACCCTTTTTATTGTATGCTGTGGCAAAGCTGAAAAAAAAAAAAGCAGGTTAAAATATATTGGTTGACTTTTTAAGGGCAAAAACGGCACATATGATAAAACTAGAGAGAATACTGAATGTAGATTGTATAGTCTGTAAAATAAATTAAATGTAGAAGGAATGAGAAAAATAGAAAATCATTAGAACATCACTGTAATAAATGTTATTGGCAAGATCCATATATGGACAAGAAAATCAGAGGAAGAAAGTTTGAGGAGTTAACAGGATGTTAGCACCATCAAAAATTCCCCCAAGATACTGATTAATTTACATAGGGAAACCTGTAACAACCTGCAGACAACACCTTAACCAGGTGATGAGAGCTAACATCAACAAGACCATGACATAGTGAACTCCCAAAATGATGTACTGAGAAAGGCCTGACATCATTCAGTGAAATTCTCGCCCAAAATGCATAACTTCTATCCAATCAAGACACGACATAAGACCAAGCCAAAGTGAGGGACTGCCTACAACAACCAACTGGTCCTTCTAAAGTGCCAAGGTCACAAAAGACAACAGACTGTCGTGGATTATGCAGGAGGTTTGGGCGTCATGACTAAGTGCAATACAGGATCCCAGATGCAATCCTACAACAGAAAAATCCCAATTCTAGTGGAAAAAACTTGTGAAATCAGAATAAAGTCTATAGTTTTGTTACTAGTACTGTTATTGTTAGTCACTCAGTGATTTCCAACTCTTTTCGACTCCATGGACTGTAGCCCGCCAAGTTCCTCTGTCCATGGGATTTCCCAGGCAAGAATACTGGAGTGGGTTGCCATTTCCTTCTCCAGGGAATCTGAAGCAGGCACTCAAAGCCGGTGCTCTGGGACAATTCAGAGGGATGGGGTGGGGAGGGAGGTGGGAGGGGGGTTCATGATGAGGGGACACATGTACACCTTGGCGGATTCATGTTGATGTGTGTCAAAAACCACCACAATATTGAAAGTAATTAGCCTCCAATTAAATTTTTTTTTTAATTAAAATTTAAAAAAAGAGTTAAGGGAAAGTTAATGATTCTACAACACTCTAAGTTCCCTGGATTTGTTTGGAAACATTAAGGATTAATGATCAGGGAGAACAGAGCAAGATAAAAATGGACAGAGCAACTGGCAAAATATTTAGCCAAATGACACGATCAAAGGAAATGTGCCAGATGTTTTCCAACAGCTCTACACGAGGAGCCACCTACAATCAGCAAGGACCCCGCTGTAAAAAGAAACCAGAGACACCCACTCCAGTTTCAACTATCATATGAGGAATGATCTCTAAATACCTTATTCTCTCCTAAGAATTACTCTTTCCATTACTCTTTCTGAATCCTCTAGAAAGTATACCTACTAGGCCCCAGAATTTGGTGTACCTGTGTGTATGTCTGTAAATGCACATGGACCTACATTAATACTTAACTGAATGAGAGTTGCACCTTGAAATAAATGTCTTTTTATAATTAATTAATTTTTTCCAGGAAAGTACCCATAAATATGTCACTAAAAGTTGTTAATTTTAGTCTCCTCCACAAATAAAATATTTACTTTCTATTCATCACTAATTCTAGTTTAATCAAATCATCCCCACTAGGACGAATAGTTATGCTATTAGGAAACAATATGCCCTGGACAAAAGTTTTAACATTGCTGTAGAATTAGAATTCCTAGGATAACCTTGGGGTGCTTCTCTATTTGTTTTTGAGGAACAGCTGGCTCTTTTTCCTACCCTATTTTTGTCCTCTTTCAGGAAGTTTATGGTATCTTTGGAAAAACATCAGAAATACTCATGGTCATTTAAACTGTACCTTCAACAAAAAATGTTGTATATGTTATTTACATACAATTTAGGAAATCTTTGAAAAACAAAATATCTACCTTCATCTTCAGCTAATTTTCATTTTCTAAGTGAAATCATTTTGAACATACACTTGACTCTCGATTCTGAATAAAGGTCTAAGAACTGAGCTTTCTAAAAATCACACGATTCTAAGGACAATTCCAACCATCTGTTTTAACAGAACTGAGAATTTATAATCCTTCATTCTCTTTTTTCTTTACAACAAAATGTAAATATAGATGTTTGTGAAATAAGGAATTGCTTTTTCTCTCCCAACAAATGCTTAGTACTTGAGTCTCTTTCCTGCATGAGTAAGTATGGGAGATAGGTATCAAAAACATTTTACTCCTCTTGACATCAACAACTGTGATTAAAAGTGGTAACAGCAATAAAACAGCTAACAATTATCAATCAGATGCTTCCTTGGTGTCAGACACTAGTCTAAGTAGCTGAAGCAGGTTACCCAAGGTCACATGGTAGGAAATGGTGTAAGTGATGAACACAGTCTGGCAGTCTGACCCCAAGGCTGAGTAACTGGCAAGAGTACTTTATACTGGATACTTGAATAAAATAAAATGGGCAGGCCCCTGCCAAAATTACAATGGACACCCATCTTCAGTGTTGAAGAGTAACAGGGAGAGGTGTGAAATGGAGAAGCCACTACGCAGCTTCAGCCTGTGGAGGCCTGAGTTGTTGGATCCTTTGGGTTTTTTTGTTTTAATGGGAAACTGAAGTTCATACCTGAAGCCTCTTGATTTTGAAATGTTGCCACTTATTTCCAACTTTTTTTCTAAAAATCCTACTGGTCTGAAAGGTACAAGGCTACATTCTCAAGGCAGGCTCTTTCATTTCATTCATCATTGTATCACTAATGCCTACTGTGTTTCTGGGACATAGTAGGTGCAAATAGGTTGACTCATGCTGTTAAAAATGCTTCCATTTTACCTTGGCCATTTGGTAGGAATTCATTAACTTACTGAGCTCCTGCAGTGGCTGGACACTGATCTGGGCACTCAGGATACAATAGTGAAGAAAAGAGAATAGAAGAGAGGGCGAGAGAGAAAGAGAAAGGGAGAGAAACTATATTTTAGTGGGAAAGAAATAGGCCAAAAGAAAAAAAAATCAAAAGCACATAAAGTTAGATGAAGTGTAAGCTTGGAGAATAAGCAGATGACTTGCTCTGAAATAAACTACGCTACCCAGAGCTAAAGAATGCTGATACTCAGGAAATCAGATACAATAGCCCATGCTTCCTAGTGCCACCCTGGTCACTACTCCACAAATATGCTACACATGTGTAAGCAATTTCAAGGAGAGGGTACTCTTGAAAGAGAGAGTGCTCTCTTCATAAGTGGAACAATACATTCTTGCTCCTTGGCTTGAAAGGGAGTATTGATCAGTAGTTAGTGAGTCAAAGGTTAATAATTCAGGCCTGATTATTTCTGTTATCAGACGCATGATTGATGGTGTCCTCGGGCTCCCTGTAAGAACAGGGACCTCCTTTGGATTGCTGTTACTGAGAACCGAGGAACTGAGCTATTCTCTCACAATTCGGTTGCAGGGGGCAGGGCTCATCTATCTCTTGCCTTAGAGGGTGAGGGACACAAAGGTTCCCCCACAGCAGGTGCAGGGCAGTCACCAAAGATGCAAAGTTAGGGCAACGTAAGTCTAATTGGCAACTGTACGGTAAAGCACCAGCTGGGATAGGCAACTCCTGCTCTCATGTATTATTATCCCAGAAGACCGCATGCTGAGCAGATGGAACTTCTCCAGACTGCTTTGGAAAGGGATGTAATTTCGGATAGCCCAAAGGGCATGATCTGGCTCCACTCTTAGACAGCTGCAGAGGGCTACAGACGGGGGCGGCCACACCAGGACCAGCTAGCAATATGGAAACCCGGCCCCCACCTCTCACCAGTATGTCTATTTAGTTACTCATAATCGGAGTGATTAGAGTTGACTGTCATGCTTAGAAAAGAAAATACCCGAAAGACAAAAGCATGTTTGTACCTTCAATCAGCCTTTAAAATAATGTGCACGGCTCTTAAAACTGGAAGGAAAAAATGTTATTTTCTCATTGTTTTTATATAAAAATTAGATTTCACTCAACCTGCTCTCTTTGAAAGAAATGATATTTTCTTTGTTAGCCAAGCCCAGCCCAGGTCTCATGCCAATGCAGGTTGTTCTTCTCATGGATGCTAGCCAAGAGGATACTTCTTGAAATAAAGTCACAATCTGCTAAAAGCCTTGCAAGTCCATTAAATTAGGAAACAAGTAATCCTTATCACAACTAAAGATAAAAGCAAGAGAAAAAAATTACTGAAAATAAACATGCAGAAAAGCACACCACTCAAACTCCCCACTGGTAAAGAAAACCATTGCTCAATGGATGCATGGCAGATAGTCACATTTAAACAAATACTATTTCCCCTAAATATGTGTCAGAAACATCAAATACTATACCATCTCACTTACTAGTGTAATATATCTGAGCATCCAAGGTAACTTTTAAAGGGTCTCACATTCATTTACTTAACAGAAGTCTTGCCAGCCTTGATCTTGCATCAAATAGATGAACACCAATAAAGTAATTAAGCTAGATCCCTGATTTATGAAATCTAAAATGCACATAGTGAAAAGCATTCAGACCTCTTTTGACCCAAAGGAAAATTAGAATTGCATTTATAAACAGTCAACATTAGCAATAAAACAACAGTGACACCAATGTATGTATACATTCAAAAGTTTTGTTTTCTTTTTTTTAATCTACAAGTTAAAATCGTTTTTTAAAGGTTTACCGAGATTCCTTTTTTGGAGAATGTCTCCATCTGTGTTTTAGCAAATGTGAAATGTTACTAAAATTTCTCGATAGTGTTTGCAGGTTTAAGATAATACATTTTACTTTCTTTTCTATTTTCTGCTGCTGCTTCACTTTTTTTTTTTTTTTAATTCTCCAATAGTTCAATAGATGAATCTGGCAGAAACGAGGCATATGCCTGTTACCAGCAAGTTGTATCAGAACACAACTCTGCTAACCTCTCCTGGCCAACGTCTTCAGAGGACAATACAAAGAACCACAGGCTCCCTCGTCGCGTCCACCAAAACTTGAAACCACAATCTGACGATGGTGGTCCTCTGCTTTGGCGGAAAACCCAGCTGCCTGTGACACCACCTCCCCGCCCCGACCCCCCAGCCCAGGAGACCGGTGCCCGATGGGCGATGTGGGTACCTGCTGCCCGGGAGGCTGGCGGTCGCCCGGGGCGCGCAGCGCGGCTCGGGGCTGGTCGGCTGGGGGCGCGCGTACGAGTGGTAGGCGGTGAGCACCACGCCGCCCGAGTCCTCCACTTCCATCGTCAGCCGCGCATGGCTCCGCTCCGGCCGGAGAACAAAGGCGGGCACCAGCATGGGCCAGCGCACCGGCCCGGTCCCCGGCGGGGCGGGGAGGCGCGGCCGTCGGGCTCCCGGGGCCGGGGCTCCTCCCGCGGCCGGGCTGTCAGGGGCGCGGGCTGGCCGCCCCGCCCGCCGCGCGGCTCATTAGCATGGATTCGAGTCCACGCCCACCAGCCCCGCGGGCTGGGCCGGGGAGGGCGAGGCGGGGGGCCGGGGGTGGCTGGGGTGTGGGATCCCCGCTTCTGGGAAACTGGAAGCCCACCGCGATCCTCGGAGGCTCGCGCTGGCCCCCGGGTCAAGTTTTTCTCGCTTTTGTTTCTTTCCCTTTTTCCCTTTCTCGCCCCCGCCCCCACCCCTTCCAGCGGGAGGCTTATCCCGCGGCCGGGAGCGTTTCCTGCTCGGCAGCTTTGAGCCGAGAAAAAACCGCGCCTGGGAGCCCGTGCTGAGCGGCCGAGGGGCCGCCTCCAGCGTGGGGAGGAGAGGGAGAAGATGGGACTCTCTCATTTAAAGCATCCACATCAAAAATTGAAGAAGCGGATTACGTTGCTGTTTACTTAGTCCGGTTACACGGGACTTGATTGCCTCTGGGGCAGGTACCGCCCTCCCGCCACAGGCTGAGCACCTCCCTCACCCTGGGTGCCACAACCACCAAACTGCCTGGCCCCGCGTCCCTGCCCTCCTTCCCATCCCCATCACATTCAGATACTGCCTTAGGCATGTCAGAAAGCTAGACGATCCTTAGGCGAAGAGAGCATGCTCTTCCCAGAGGTGGTGATTGAAGATGGGTCCAGGGACCCGGCAGGGAGGCGGGTAAAGGTGGCATATTCAGAAATTTGGGGTCTGAAATGCATCTTTTTTTCTAACCGATGAAAAAGAGAAGCAAAACCTCTCACCCTATAAAAAGGCCCACCCTGTCCAGGCGCTTGACTTGCTGGCACTCATTCTCCCCTGGGAACCTAGGCTACCCCCTACTGAGGGGCGACCTGGGTCCTGCTAAGACTTAGCCTCTCAGGGTCTGTTTCTGTATCCCTGAACCAGAGCGTAATCTCACCAAGTACATGCTGGTTCTCTCTGTTGCTTCCTTCACTTTCACCGAGAAGGGAGACATTTGTTTTCATTGCCCTTTCAGAAACTAGGAAGACAACAACAAACGATAATCCAAAATGGCTTTTTAGAAAATGTTTGGTTGATTAAAAGGTGGGATAATAATGACTAACATTTACTGATCCTATACATTAGCTCTTTGAACAATCCTGTAAGGTAGGTAGTGGGGCTTCCCCATGTGGCTCAGAGGTAAAGCAGGAAACACGGATTCAATTCCTGGGTTTGGAAGATTCCCTGGAGGAGGAAATGGCAACCCACTCCAATATTCTTGCCTGGAGAATCTGATGGACAGAGAAGCCTGGCCGGCTACAGTCCATGGGGGTCCAAAGAGTGGAACATGACTTAATGTCTAAAACAACAACAACAAAAATCCATTTTATTTAGAAACCTGTCTAGTGCAGTTTGGGACAGCTCTGCTGTATTCAAATATTTTATTTCTTCAGCAAATAAATGACTCTAAGAGGGATAAATAAGGTCTACCAATAGTCTTATATTTATCAAGGTCAGGTTTGTCACCAAATAACTTTTGACACTGGAGTCAAGATTGCCGGGAGAAATATCAATAACCTCAAGATATGCAGATGACACCACCCTTATGGCAGAAAGTGAAGAGTAATGAAAAAGCCTCTTGATGAAAGTAAAAGAGGAGAGTGAAAAAGTTGGCTTAAAGTTCAACATTCAAAAAACGAAGATCATGGCATCTGGTCCCATCACTTCATGGGAAACAGATGGGGAAACAGTGGAAAGAGTGTCAGACTTTATTTTTTTGGGCTCCAAAATCACTGCAGATGGTGACTGCAGCCATGAAATTAAAAGACGCTTACTCCTTGGAAGAAAAGTTATGTCCAACCTAGATAGCATTTTCAAAAGCAGAGACATTACTTTGCCGACTAAGGTCCATCTAGTCAAGGCTATGGTTTTTCCTGTGGTCATGTATGGATGTGAGAGTTGGACTGTGAAGAAGGCTGAGTGCCGAAGAATTGATGCTTTTGAACTGTGGTGTTGGAGAAGACTCTTGAGAGTCCCTTGGACTGCAAGGAGATCCAACCAGCCCATTCTGAAGGAGATCAACCCTGGGATTTCTTTGGAAGGAATGATGCTAAAGCTGAAACTCCAGTACTTTGGCCACCTCATGCAAAGAGTTGACTCATTGGAAAAGACTCTGATGCTGGGAGGGATTGGGGGCTGTCTCTTATACACATCTAGATGTGTATAAGAGACAGTGTCTCTGCTTTGAATTGTCTCGGTTGGTCATAACTTTTCTTCCAAGGAGTAAGCGTCTGCTAATTTCATGGCTGCAGTCATCATCTGCAGTGATTCTGGAGCCCCAAAAAATAAAGTCTGACACTGTTTCCACTGTTTCCCCATCTGTTTCCCATGAAGTGATGGAACCAGATGCCATGATCTTCGTTTTTTGAATGTTGAACTTTAAGCCAACTTTTTCACTCTCCTCTTTTATTTCTTTGGAAGGAATGATGCTAAAGCTGAAACTCCAGTACTTTTGCCACCTCATGCGAAGAGTTGACTCATTGGAAAAGACTCTGATGCTGGGAGGGATTGGGGGCAGGAGGAGAAGGGGACGACCAAGGATGAGATGGCTGGATGGCATCACTGACTCGATGGACGTGAGACTGAGTGAACTCCCGGAGATGGTGATGAACAAGGACACGACTGAGTGGCTGAACTGAACTGAACTGAACTGAACCTCCTTGGCTACAAATATAGGTAGATTAGCAGTGGGCCAGTCTGTGAATTGGCCTAAATTAGGTAGCCATTCATTCATTCACTCATTCATTAAAAAAATATTTATTGAGACTCTACAATGTGCCAACTACTACTCTAGGCATTGTGTAAAGCTGTGAACAAAGCAGATATAAATTCAATCCTTTATTAGTCTCTGAAAGCAATGCTTATAGAGATGGCAAGCAGGAAACGGTGGCCAAAGCTAGGAGATACACAATGGGTATGTCACACAGAAATGCAACAGCCACAGAAGGGAGAGAGTCATGCCCATGTGACAGTGGAAGATGAAGTTAAGACAGAGTTAAGCAGAGACAGAGATGGGCAAAGTCATGGCAATGCTGGGACTCTAGAATGGACATACCACAAACCTGCTGATGAGATAATGGCAAGGTAACTGACTTATAAAAGCTGCATCGGATTCTACAGGACCACCTAGTTTCCAGACTCCACTTGTCTCTGAAAGCTGGCTCTGCTGTTCAGTTCAGTCATTCAGTAGTTTTCGACTCTTTGAGACACCATGGACTGCAGCATGCCAGGCTTCCCTGTCCATCACCAACTCCTGGAGCTTGCTCAAACTCATGTCCATCGAGTCAGTGATGCCTTCCAACCACCTCATCCTCTGTCATCCCCTTCTCCTCCTGCCTTTAATCTTTCCCAGAAGCAGGGTCTTTTCCAATGAGTCAATTCTCCACATCAGATGGCCAAAGTATTGGAGTTTCAGCTTTAGCATCAGTCCTTCCAATGAATATTCAGGAGAATTTTAAGCATTACTTTGCTAGCATGTGAGAAGAGTACAATTGTGCGGTAGTTTGAGCATTCTTTGGCATTGCTTTTCTTTCAGATTGGAATGAAAACTAAGCTAGCCTTTTCCAGTCCTGTGGCCACTGCTGAGTTCTCCAAATTTGCTGGCATATTGGGTGCAACACTTTCACAGCATCATCTTTTAGGATTTGAAATAACTCAGTTGGAATTCCATCACCTCCACTAGCTTTGTTCTTAGTGATGCTTCCTAAGGCCCACTTGACTTTGCAATCCAGGATGTCTGGCTCTAGGTGAGTGATCACACCATCGTGGTTATCTGGGTCATGAAGATCTTTTTTGTATAGTTCTTCTGTGTATTCTTGCCACCTCTTCTTAATATCTTCTGTTTCTGTTGGGTCCATACCATTTCTGTCCTTTATTGTGCCCATTTTTGCATGAAATGTTCCCTTGGAATCTCTGATTTTCTTGAAGAGATCTCTAGTCTTTCCCATTCTATTGTTTTCCTCTATTTCTTTGCACTGATCACTTAGGAAGATTTTCTTATCTCTCCTTGCTATTATTTGGAACTCTGCCTTCAGATGGGTGTATGTTTCCTTTTCTCCTTTGCCTTTAGCTTCTCTTCTTTTCCTCAGCTATTTGTAAGGTCTTCTAAGACAACCATTTTGCCTTTTTGCATTTTTTTTCTTGGGGATGGTCTTGATCACTGCCTCCTGTACAACGTCACGAACCTTTGTCCATAGTTCTTTAGGCACTCTGTCTATCAGACCTAATCCCTTGAATCTATTTGTCACTTCTACCATATAATCATAAGGGATTTGATTTAGATCATATCTGAATGGTCTAATGGTTTTTCCTACTTTCTTCAATTTAAGTTTGAATTTGTCAATAAGGAGTTCATGATCTGAGCCACAGTCAGCTCCCAGTGTTGGTTTTACTGCATATATAGAGCTTTTCCATCTTCAGCTGCAAAAAATATAATCAATTTGCTTTGCTCTAGGCCCTGTTTGTCCATATCTTTGGGAAACAAGATCCTGTTTTCTTATTTCCCATTCTATTGTTATGATTATGATTTTACAACAGTCCTTCACTCATTAAGGAAACTTGTGATGAATTCTTTTTCATTTTAAAGCTGATTAACACAGAAATTTGAACATGGAATTAAAATTTCAGTTTTAACTGGTAAGGAAACTGAGGCCCAGTGAAACAAAGTGATCTTCTGGTACGGAGAAAACCCCGACGCCAAATTCACAACATTTTAGGTCTAACAAGAGCAAATGCTAATAACCTCAATTACTGTGAGCAGTCCTACTGGCTTTCTTCATAGTTTCCAAACACATTACCCTCATTATGTATGTTTTACTAAATTTGCACTGGTCCAACCCATAGTTATCAGTGCCATTCTCCAATCTTCCTATTTATTCTCTTGTTTTATTCTACTGCATACATTTTTAACCCAATAGCATCAACATCACTTGGGAACTTGTTAAAAATGTAAATTATAGGGTCCATCCCAGAGCTACTGAATCAGAATCTTAGGAGCTGACACTTAGCAATTTCTCATAAGCCCTCTGGTTGATTTTGATGGCATGCTAGTGTTTGGAAGTTATTGCTGTAGGTTAAGAAACCATCTGGATCCACTTGCAGCAAGTATTCAGAGCGTTCCTACGGATACCTCTAGAAAAGTTTTTAAAAGAAGAGACACTATAGCCTTTGAAAAGTTAATCTCTTTGTTTGATGCTTATTAGGCCTATTTTGGTGGTGTTGTTGATGACAATGATGTGTATTTGTATCAGTGTGTGTGTTTCAGTTCTAAGTACAATAATTCCAGTGGTGTGCTAGGACATGTCTCTGGAAAAAGAAAAGGAAAGACATCAATTACAGGATTTACTAATTTCTGTCATGTAAATACTCCCACTATGGCCAATTTCAAGGTGTCAACATGATGTCTCTGAAAATGGAGTCAAGAAGAGACGTGGAGTGGGGAAGAGATCAGCATAGTCAACTCTCAAAAGTACTGCCTCTACCCACTGATTTTTTTAAAAATTGGAGCATAGTTGATATACAATGCTGTGTTAGTTTCAGATGTACAGCAAAGTGATTCAATTATACATCTATCGATCTGTTCTTTTTGAGATTTTTTTCCCTTATAGATTATTTCAAAATTTTGAATATAGTTCCTTGTGCTACACAGTAGGTCCCTGTTGTCCATCTATTTTATATATAATAGTATGTATATGTTAATCCCCAAATCCTAATTTACTCCTTCCCTGCTTTCCCGTTTGGTAACCACAGGTTTGTTTTCTCTGTCTACCATTAATTTTAATTCTACACATTTAAGTATATAATTTAAGACATAGCTGTACCTACATGTTTGCTGAATAAAATCTGACAGAAGAAAATAAAGCTATAGGGCTGGAATTTTATCTTTCAGGTAGGAAAAAAAAAATAGTGTGATTAAAGCTTTTAATTAGCATCTCAAACCATTCTTCCTTGATTTTAATGACTTTCAGAAAAGTAACCAACAGAAAGAAAACTGAGATTAAGCATGTATTTATTTAAAATGTATTTAAAAAATAGCTCTCTTTATCACCCACTGCAACAAATCAGGCTATTTAAATACAGGGCATTTTCAACATAGCACTTTATGGCAATAAAACACTTTGCAAATCAATTTTATTGTTCCTCTCTGCAACCTCGAGAAGTAATAGATATGAACTCCCTATTTTTACAGATGAAGAAAGTAAGGCACAAAGAGATCTTCAAACTTTCACATAGTGCGTTAATAGAAAGATTGGGATTAGGACTCAAGCCCTGGAATTTCCCAGCCATAGTTTATTAGGTTGTTATTTTCTGAAATTTGAATAATTAAAAATGAGATTTTAACTGTGTTTGGCCTGCAGAAGTGACTGAGATTTCTGAACGAGATCAAAGGTTCACCCTGTTGCTTGCCATCCTAGACTTCCCATAGTCCTTGCCGAGAAGCATCCTTGAGGGTCAGTATCCTGCATATTCCTAAACCAATCCATCCTCCAAACCATAGCTGGCTGGGTTGGAGCCGGACAGCAGACTCACAGGTGGCCATTCAGTAGCTTGGCCTGTGGCCTAAACAAAACAAGACAATCTCTTTCTTTCCAGAACTTGGAATCATGAAGGATAAGAATATTAGCATGGGAACTGAAAGCTGAAGCTTAGGATATAAAGATGTGCTGGAAAGGTCATGGCAGATTGTAGGTAAACCGAAGTTATGAGATAGTAGAAATGACTATTGAGTAGCAGGTTTGGCTTAGAGAATAGATGCAGCGATTAGACTAGGAAGCAAGTAGTTAGAGCAAATAATGTAAATAAATAAATGTTCACCAGAAAATAATAAACATGAGAAACAGACCATGTAGCAATTGGAGAGGGGGAGAGACAGAGAGAGTAGTGGGTTCCTAGGGCTGCTGAGGTGGCTGGCAGCTTGCCAGGTTCTATCCACGTATTTGTGTATAAGTTCTGCTGCACAGAACAGGAAGTCTGCGTTAGTGACTTAGCCCAAGAGGGTCTGTGGTCGTCAGGTAGCAAGAAGTCTGGAGGCAGGCACGCAAGGCTGGAGTCACAGCTTCACACTACGACATACCAGGCTTCTCCAGCTTTGCTCTTTACCCTCCTTGACATGTGGCTTTCCTCCTGATATTAGCCGTCTCATGGCCTCCGGCATCACATCCATTTGCTTGCCTGAAGAAGTGATGAAGAGAAACGTGTTTTCCATACATAAATATCAGGGATTCAAAGCTTCTGCTTTTATCTTACTGGCCTGAACAGAAGCATTTTTGTGGACTCCTGGCCACAAAAATGGTAGAAAATAGAGTCTTTCCCTCTTCCTCTTCTCTCTTTTCCCCTCCCTTCCTTCCTCCTTTCCTCGTTTTTTTTCCAGGGAATGTGTCATTCCATTGTGCTCTGGAGTAACGGTAAGAGTTAAAATTTGGAGCATTTACTATATGCTTTATATACATGATTGTACCTCCTATTCACAGCAGCACAATAAAGTATAACCCTGTTTTGTCAATGAAAAATAAAAAGGGACATAGAAAGGTTAAGCCAATTGCCCCATTCACACAGTTAAGAGGTGGTAGAACCAGGATTCAAACTCAAGCAATTGATTTCAGAATCCATATTTTTAACCACTCATTAGAGCCAGAATGTGTCTACAGCAGAGTGACTGGATTCCAGAAACCATGCCATTGGACAAAAGGCTGAAGGAACTAATATTTCTTCAGAAAAGAGAACATTTCTGAGGCCCTGACTTTTTCCAGTATGTGAAGGGATGAGGTGGAAGGGTGAAATCTTTATGTTGCTGTAGAAGGACAGAACTAAAACTTGCCATGGAAACAATACAGAAAAGCAGATTTGAGCCTAATGTCAAGAAAGACCTTTTTAACCATTAGAGCTGTACTGAGTTAGTATGTTCTACTGCTCAAAGTGAGTCTTTCTTTATCATGAAAGTTTATACAGACTTCGATGACCAACTCTCTGGAATAAGGTTGTTTAGGTAAAAGGTTGCTTTTCTAACTTGTGAATTTTGTGATTCCCCTGCCCTTTACCTGGTGGCTTCCTTAGGCACCCAGGAAAGTGTCAGGGTGGGACAGCGTGAGGCTTCAGCAGCATAGGAAAGAAGCAACCTCTCTGCCGAAGGCGCCTTGGAGATGGATAGGAGGAAGCACTCTTACTTCCTAAATGCAAAATTGTGTTCCCAATATGAATGCAGTGGGATTAAACTCACACCCCATGGTTCTTTGCCCTTATTTGTAATCAGGCACATGTTAATCAGACTTAGAGGAAAACTCATCATTGCTCAGGAAGGAAGGAGTCTGATGAAACAAATCATCTAGCTTAATTTGAGAGGAACTCAAGGAGACATTTCTGAGTACATGTGTCAAAGAGGACATCTCTGGAGGGTGACTGGGTAAGAGAGGGGTGGAAGGATGCTGTTGAAGCAAAAATGGGAAGCTTAGAAAATCAACCCCAAATTTTCCTACTTCACAAATCCAGAGTCCTGGACCTGCTCTCTTCCTTATTCTTAGTCCTGCCTGGCATGGGTCCTGGTCAGATCTGAGTTCTAATCCTGACTGTTCCCCTTAGTAGTTGTGAGATGGACCTTAGACATTTCAATAGCTCCTGAGTCTCTGCTTCAGCTTGTCGATCACCACCCACCTCAAAGGTTGTTGTCAGGATCAAAAAGCAGTGGACAAAGCTAAACATGGCTTTGCTGCTCAAAATATCTGCCCTTCCCTCTTCTGCATCCAGGGAAGGAAATCTTCTAGAATTGTGCTACGCAAAGGGTAATTTCCAGACTGTCACTCATCCATGAACTGTTTGTTAGAGGTGAGATTAGCAGCTTGATTTAGTCCATAAATTAGGGGCACTGCTTCTTTCATCCAGGAAACCGACTGAAACAAAACAAAACAAAACAAAACAAAAAAATCATCTGAACTGGACAGTCTAGTGACCTAGTTCTGACGCTCTATACAAGTGCCTCGTCTCATCGTGGATCAGTGACAAATATTCCATGGACCAGCACTGGCAGTAGCACTGTGTCCTGGAAGCTTAGAATGAAGATTAAACACATAGTAAAAAGGACCTAGAAGCCTTTGAACTGCCTAGGTTCAAATCCTGATTCCACTGTTCAGCAATTCTAGGTGAGTTACTTACCTTGTTGTATTTCAGTAATCTCATTTGTCAAGTGGACATATTAATTGTATCTGTGAGTTCATTTATGTGTAAACTTTAGAACAGAGCCTGGCATCAAGTAAGTACCATGTAAGATTTTGCTATTACTATTGGGGAAACTTTAAAAGTAAATTTTGGTATTATAGGAACTAAGGTGATTTGTTTTCACTCTCTTATAGATTACTTGTCCAGTTGACAACATTTTGTCAGAACTCTCCACCATGACCTGTCCGTCTTGGGTGGCCCTACATGGCATGGCTCATAGTTTGATTGAGTTGGACAAGGCTGTGGTCCATGTGATTAGATTGGTTAGATTGTGATCAGTATTCCTGCCTTGAGAACCCCATGAACAGTATGAAAAGGCAAAAAGATAAGACACTGAGAGATGAACTCCCCAGGTCGGTAGTTGCCCAGTATGCTACTGGAGATCAGTGGAGAAATAATTCCAGAAAGAATGAAGAGATGGAGCCAAAGCAGAAACAACACCCAGTTGTGGATGTGACTGGTGATGAAAGCAAGGTCTGATGCTGTAAAAAGCAATATTGCATAGGAACCTGGAATGTTAGGTCTATGAATCAAGACAAACTAGAAGTGATCAAACAGGAGATGGCAAGAGTGAACCTCAACATTTTAGGAAACAGAGAAGTAAAATGGACTGGAATGGGTGAATTTAACTCAGATGACCATTATATCTACTATTGTGGGCAAGAATCTCTCAGAAGAAATGGAGTAGCCATCATGGTCAACAGAAGAGTCCGAAATGCAGTACTTGCATGCAGTCTCAATGATCTCTGTTCATTTCCAAGGCAAACCATTCAATATCATGGTAATCCAAGTCTATGTCCCAACCATTAATGGTGAACAGGCTGAAGCTGAATGGTTCTATGACGACCTACAAGACCTTTTAGAATAAGCACCCTCAAAACATGTCCTTTTCATTATAGGGGACTGGAATGCAAAAGTAGGAGGTCAAGAAACACCTGGAGTAACAGGCAAATTTGGCCTTGGAGTACAGAATGAAGCAGGGCAAAGACTAATAGAGTTTTGCCAAGAGAATGCACTGGTCATGGCAAACACCCTCTTCCAACAACACAAGAGAAGACTCTACACATGGACATCACCAGATGGTCAACACCAAAATCAGATTGATTATTTTTTTAGCTGTGCATCTGTCTCTTATACACATCTAGATGTGTATAAGAGACAGGGTCATGGCAAACACCCTCTTCCAACAACACAAGAGAAGACTCTACACATGGACATCACCAGATGGTCAACACCAAAATCAGATTGATTATATTCTTTGCACCCAAAGATGGAGAAGCTCTATACAGTCAGCAAAACAAGACCAGGAGCTGACTGCGATTCAGATCATGAACTCCTTATTGCCAAATTCAGACTTAAATTGAAGAAAGTAGGGAAAACCACTAGACCATTGAGGCATGGCCTAAATCAAATTCCTTATGATTATACAGTGGAAGTGAGAAATAGATTTAAGGGACTAGATCTGATAGACAGAGTGCCTGATGAACTATGGACGGAGGTTTGTGACGTTGTACAGGAGACAGGGATCAAGACCATCCCCACAGAAAAGAAATGCAAAAAAGCAAAATGGCTGTCTGGGGAGGCCTTACAAATAGCTGTGAAAAGAAGAGAAGCAAAAAGCAAAAAAGAAAAGGAAAGATATACCCATTTGTATGCAGATTTCCAAAGAACAGCAAGGAGAGATAAGAAAGCCTTCCTCAGTGATCATTGCAAAGAAATAGAGGAAAACAATAGAATGGGAAAGACTAGAGGTCTCTTGAAGAAAATTAGAGATACCAAGGGAACATTTCATGCAAAAAATGGGCTTAATAAAGGATAGAAATGGTATGGACCTAAGAGAAGCAGATGATATTAAGAAGAGGTGGCAAGAATACACAGAAGAACTCTACAAAAAAGATCTTCATGACCCAGATAATCACGATGGTTGTGATCACTCATCTAGAGCCAGACATCCTGAAATGTGAAGTCAAGTGGGTCGTAGGAAGCATCACTAAGAACAAAGCTAGTGGACGTAATGGAATTCCAGTTGAGCTATTTCAAATCCTGAAAGATGACGCTGTGAAAGTCCTGCACTCAATATGCCAGCAAATTTGGAAAACTCAGTAGTGGTCACAGGACTGGAAAAGGTCAGTTTTCATTCCAATCCCAAAGAAAGGCAATGCCAAGAATGCTCAAATAAAGTCACTCAGTCGTGTCTGACTCTTTGTGACCCCATGGACTGTAGCTGACCAGGCTCTTCCATCCATGGAATCTTCTAGGCAAGAGAACTGGAGTGGGTTGCCATTTCTTTCTCCAGGGGATCTTCCCGACCTAGGGATCGAACCTGGGTCTCCTGCATTGCGGGCAGACGATTTACCATCTGAGCCACCAGGGAAGCCCAAAAGGGTGTTCAAACTACCGCACAATTGCACTCATCTCACACGCTAGTAAAGTAATGCTCAAAATTCTCCAAGCCAGGCTTCAACAGTACGTGAGCCATGAACTTCCAGATGTTCAAGATAGTTTTAGAAAAGGCAGAGCAACCAGAGATCCAATTGCCAACATCTGTTGGATCATGGAAAAAGCAAGAGAGTTCCAGAGAAACATCTATTTCTGCTTTATTGACTATGCCAAAGCCTTTGACTGTGTGGATCACAATCAACTGTGGAAAATTCTGAAAGAGATGGGAATATCAGACCACCTGACCTGCCTCTTGAGGAACCTATATGCAGGTCAGGAAGCAACAGTTAGAACTGGACATGGAACAATGGACTGGTTCCAAATAGGAAAAGGAGTACGTTAAGGTTGTATATTGTCACCCTGCTTATGTAACTTCTATGTAGAGTACATCATGAGAAACGCTGGGCTGGAGGAAGCACAGCTGGAATCAAGATTGCTGGGAGAAATGTCAATAACTTCAGATATGCAGATGACACCACTCTTATGGCAGAAAGTGAAGAAGAGCTAAAATCCTCTTGATGAATGAAAGAGGAGAGTGAAAATTTGGCTTAAAGCTCAACATTCAGAAAACAAAGATCATGGCATCTGATCCCATCACTTCATGGAAAATAGATGGAAAAACAGTGGAAACAGTGGCAGACTTTATTTGGGGGGGGTTCCAAAATCACTGCAGATGGTGATTGCAGCCAGGAAATAAAAAGATGCTTACTCCTTGGAAGAAAAGTTATGACCAATCGAGACAGCATATTAAAAAGCAGAGACATTACTTTGCCAACAAAGGTCCGTCTAGTCAAGGCTATTGTTTTTCCAGTAGTCATGTATGGGTGTGAGAGTTGGACTATAAAGAGAGCTGAGCACCAAAAGAATTGTTGCTTTTGAACTGTGGTGTTGGAGAAGACTCTTGGGAGTCTTTTGGACTGCAGGGAGACGGAGATCCAGCCAGTCCATCCTAAAGGAGATCAGTCCTGAATGTTCGTTGAATGGAATGATGTTGAAGCTAAAACTTGAATATTTTGGCTACCTGATGAGAAAAGCTGACTCATTTGAAAAGACCCTGATGCTGGGAAAGATTGAAGGCAGGAGGAGAAGGGGACGACAGAGGATGAGATGGCTGGATGGCATCACCGACTAAATGGACATGAGTTTGAGTGAACTCCGGGAGTTGGTGATGGACAGGGAGGCCTGGTGTGCTGCGGTCTATGAGTTCGCAAAGATTCAGACATAACTGAGCGATTTAACTGAACTGAACTGATAGATTACTTACCGTTTTGTGGATTTTAATTTTTTGTTCTTTTTCCTCTTTCCTCCCTCCCACCTTCCTTCCTTCCATCCATCTCCTTTCCCCCTTCTCCTTTCCCTCTTTTCCTGTCCCCACTTTTCTCATACTCCTGTTGAAATAGATGATACTGTGACCTTTTCTGCTAGCACTAGTTATAATGAGCCCTTGGTGAATTCACTCATCAGTGTTAATAATATTTAGGAAGTTTGGATTATAGTAGGTTGAGACTTAAAGTACTCATCCTGGGAGAGACGATCTCTACATCATTTTTTTTTCCAGGGAAGAGATGGAGATTTTGTGGTTTTCCTGAGGAAAGCAGATTTACTGACCTCTTTCCTCCCTGTTGATTAGGATGGTGTTTTCTGTTCTTTTGACCCCCGCTCCTCTGACACCAGCTCTTCTCTTTGTACATAAAAGCCATCAGAGACAATCTTCTGTGAGTTGGTTCCAACTAATATATTTTCACATTTGTAACATAAAAACAAAGAGTTAACCGCTTTTGTTTTAAAATAAAGCACTTCTGTAGTGTTCTAGGGCAATCAGAGTGCATAGCCTTGTGTAGCTGTGTGCATTTCTGCTAGATAATTCAACTTGTGAATTCCATCATATTCTTCACGGTCAGCTGTGAATAATATCCATCTTTGCCCATTTAGTCAGTTTCTCAGAGGATCTATTTTTATATATTGCCATTTTGGAACAAGACTTCAATCACTTGACTTGGCTTCTTTTTCCTGTGTATGTGTCATTTGGGTGACATTGCCCTAAATTTTAATTCTTTCTTGTTTTCATTCTGTAAGCGATGAAAGAATCAGCATTGTGTTATTTGGGAGAAATTATTTGTAGAATAAGGTAAAGCATTCACCAGGTGTCCCACTCTACCTGTATCTTTCCCTATCATGTAAGCAGAGATTTGAACTCTATCCTAGGGAGCTCTCACACATAAGTTGATTCCTATAATGACACCACTGGATCCTAGGGAGCTCTCACACATAAGTTGATTCCTATAATGACACCACTGGAATAGGCAACAGACATCATTAAGCCATCTTAACAATGACTTTGTGTGTATTTTTGGAAAAGATGGAGTTATCAGTGTCCCAGCTGTCACTCTTTCACTTTATCTTCTCCACTCCCACATCTCACCTATAGGAACCTCTACCTACAGTCAGAAGGAATGGCACTTTATCCTATTGATAAGTGTGCCCTGTGGGGTTACTTCCAATCTTTCCCTTAACAATCCCTTACTGTTCTTATAGGGCTAATTTTCAAGTTTTCAAAGCGTACAGGAAGTTATTGGGATAGAGTTTTGCTAGCTTTTGAAATGAATTCTGTTGGTTTCTCACCAGCTTTAGCTTTTATGTTACTGTAAGCATGATCACTAAGCAACTAAATACTTTTTAAGAGTCTGCCTTTTGGATTCTTAATACCACTTATTTCTGTGATTCCTGACAATAATTAAAACTAACATTAGAATATAGAGTACCTGAGAAGATAACAAGACAATTTTAATGATGAGATATAATGTTAGGAAAATATACTCCTTTGGAAGTTTTATCTTAATTTCTATTCATGCCCTCACAAAAAGCTTCTGACGAGTCTAAGGAGAGAAGTAGAAATAATCATTTTTTATAAAATATGTTTTTTCTTCATGAGTGGAATGAAGATAGCCCTTGCTAATCAATTAAAAAATGCTTTGAGTCTTCCTCATTGTAGGGACCTAGGAGTATTTGTCTTCCAAATGGAAAACTAAGATAGTTGAGGCACAACATTAAAGAACATGTTGGCTGTGTTCTGTGTGGAGTATCTGGTTTGACTCTTTAGCACAGTTACACCCATTAGACAATTGTTGAGACCTTGATTCCTCTCTGCCCTACAAGTCTCCCCTACCTTTCCACAGTTCAACTTGTTCCCAGGTCTTGATGAAACGAACACATCAATTTTTTTAATACATTCCCCTTGCTCCTCTCCACTTTTGCACCTTAGTCCAGATCATCTTTATCTCCAACCTATGTACTTGCAGTGGCTTCTAAATAATCCCTCAGTCTCTAACCTTTGCTCCATACCGAGGCAAGAGTATCTCTGGGAAATGCAAATTTGATCATGTCACCAATCTGTTTAAAGTTTCTAGACTCCTTCCCATTGCCTTCAGGGGAAAGTCCAGGTTTCTCAGTTTGCTTTAAAAAACCCTTCCTCCAACATCATCAGTTACCTCTCTCCTTCCTTTTGAGTTCTTTTTTCTTCCTCACGTACTCTTTCCTCTGACAGGACCATTCTGCCCCCCACTTTTCATCTGTTGAACTGTACTTCAGGTCTCAGCGGAAAGACTACTTTATCATGGAGGCAGATCCTCTCTTAGATACCTTGCTATGATGTTTTCCTTAGATGCCCGTCTTCTCTGCTGGACTATAGCTTCATGAGGACTAGGACTTTGTCTGTCGAGTTCCCACCTAGTTAGCACCTAACCCAAGTGCCAGACACATCAGAAGTGGTCAACAAATGCTTGTTAAATGAAAGAAGTAAGTGATTCACAATTGCTGGCATGTAGTAAGCATTTGATGAATGGCAACTCTTTGCATCAACGTCGAGGTCACTATCAATGGACACACACGTATGCATGTGGCATGGTCAATGGCAATAAAATAGCTTTGTTGTATATAATAGACTCACACTGAAGACTGTGATAGGAAGGATACAGTCTATTTATTTATTGAAATGATTGCAAGTGTGTAAATTGGCTCTCCACCCAAACTGGAAAATACTCTTATAAATAAACATGTTCCAGTGCTGCTGAGACTTAAATCTGAATGAGTTTTCTGTGTGGGAGAGGTGGTAGAAGAGTACATGTGTGGTGAAATTTTAGTAGCCAGTAGTATTTGAACATACACAGAGGTTATGGTGAGCAAATGTTGAAGTTATTACTATTTAACATGCTTAGTACCGAGAGCTCGCTCACACTGAAGCTGGGTACAGTTGATCATTTAAAAGGCTATGTCCTTGCCAGATGGAGTAACAGGTTCTGATTTAGGAAGGGATTGAACAGGTTTGAGGTTTTGTTAAACCTTAGCTTTACTACAAAGCTCTTCCTGGCTCCCTGGTGTATGTTGGAACTTCATGGCATTAAAGGTGAAGACGATGGTAAAGTGAGAAGCAATGAGGAGTGTGAAGTAAGTGAACGGGCTGAACGGACCAACCCTCAGCAGCTGGCTTCCAGTTGCTACTTGCTTTCCAAAGGCAACAGTGGTATGCACAAGGAAAAACAAGTCAGGGAGTTAGAAAAATGTGATTGTGACATTTATGTCACTTTCCCTGATTGAAATATTGAAACTGAGAAATGACTTTCCAAGCCAATTTCTCACTGATAAGCTCTGTTCCAGGAATAGCTGAGCCACATGGAGTCAATGACTGCAATCCCTTTCCTTTATTACTTTATGACCTCAGTGTCAGCAGAACAAAAAGTATGTGTTCAGAGGTTCTGTAAGTACCCAGTATGTTTTCTTAGAGATATACCCACTTTCAACCTCTCAAATAGAGAAATACATGTTTTCTCTTTGAAAAATTCGAATTAAAAAAGATTTTCAAAGATCAATGTATATCCAAATTGGATCAATATCATTTTTCAGTCATTCTCTTGAGCTCACCCCAAATCTCTCAATTGGATGCCATCTTTAAAGATGTGACTCTGAAGGAGAGAATGAGTGACTGTGCTCTAAGTATCTGCTCTCCGTGACTCCACCATAGTAATTCTGTGTTGGTAGATGTAATATATCTTGCTCTAGTCTGCCTATGGTGGGCTTCCGAGATGGCTCAGTAGTATAGAATCCAGTCCATTCTGAAGGAGATCAACCCTGGGATTTCTTTGGAAGGAATGATGCTAAAGCTGAAACTTCAGTACTTTGGCCACCTCATGCGAAGAGTTGACTCATTGGAAAAGACTCTGATGCTGGGAAGGATTGGGGGCAGGAGGAGAAGGGGACGACCGAGGATGAGATGGCTGGATGGCATCACTGACTCGATGGATGTGAGTCTGAGTGAACTCCGAGAGATGGTGATGGACAGGGAGGCCTGGCGTGCTGTGATTCATGGGGTCGCAAAGAGTCGGACACGACTGAGCGACTGAACTGAACTGAACTGAACTGCCAATGCAGGAGACAAGGATTCAATCCCTGGGTCAGGAAGAACTCCTGGAGAAAGAAATGGCAACTCCGGTATTCTTGCTGGGAAATTCCGTGGACAGAGGAGCCTGGAAGGCTCCAGCCCATAGGGTCATGAAAGAGCTGGACATGACTGAGTGACTAAACAACAATAACAGTCTACTGGCTCTTCTTCTCCTGTATTTTTTTTAGCTGTGCCATGTAGCTTGTGGGATCTTTGTTTCCCAACCAGGAATTGAACCCATGCCTTCCAGAGCCCTACACAATAAAAACATGGAGTATTAACCACTGAATCGCCAGGGAATTCCCATGTTCTCTTGCATTTTAATTATTCCAATGGTCTTAGTATATGTGGCTTGAGCACTGTTAAGAGATGTGAAAAAGATGTCCTTTTGGAAATCCATATCTATAGATTCAAAATGAATAAAATTAGCATACACAACACCTAACTCATGACCCCTTCTGGTTCCAAAATAACAGCCACGTAGTGCTGAGAGGTGTAGAAGTCAACTTTCTCTTCTCTTCTTGAATTCTTCTTTGAAACGGTTGAGCAGATCACAGTTTTTCAAAGCTATTTTAAAACACACATTTTTTTTTTTTTTGCAATAGAGACAATCATGAAACAAGGGAATTATTTCAGGATATATGAATACTTGCTCACTGTACCCCAATAGTGACCTGATTGGAGCTCATATCACCCTGTTCTAGTCTACTGCACTGGGTCCTTGCATGTGGATCTATAGCTGGGGCCTGGGTGATTCTCCACTCACCAGTGACACTTTTTAGACCCTGAAGAAACATTGCCTCTGATTTTAGACAAGAGTTTTGAGATTACATAAAATATCTTTACATACTACTTTTCTTCCATATAGTTTATTTTTAAATGTCATGTCATAACCATTTCCATTTATGAATGGTCTGATGAAAAGATAAACATGTTTTAAAATACAATTTAAACATTGAAGCAAAATCCCCTAAGGCTTCATATATTTTCAAAATATATGAGATGTTAAAGCAATAGTATGTTAAATTAAAAAATTGAAAAGAACCACAAAAATAGTATGTTAATATGCCTATTATATAAAAGTGGGCTTCCCTGGTGGCTCAGATGGTAAAGAATCTGCCTGCAATGTAGGAGACCCGGCTTCAATCCCTGGGTTGGGAAGATCCCCTGGAGAAGGGAATGGCTATCCAATCCAGTATTCTTGCCTGGAAAATTTCATGGACAGGAGAAACTGGTGGGCTACAGTCCATGTAGTCACAAAGAGTTGGACACGACTGATCGAATAACACTATACAAAAATACTTCCATGCTACAGGGGAAAAACATATGCTCATGACATATATAATTATATATTTAATTTTTATGAGAAGTGGACTTAATTCACTGATAGGATGTTTATATAAATTATAACTGTGACTATCTCTCTTCTTTTATCATTCTTTTGAGGGGTTTTACTTAAAAAAATAACACCCCAAACTAACAAAAAGTACAAAACAACAACACAAAGTGAGTTTTTAAATGAATAAAGAAATACTTTAAAAACTAGAGAAAAATAACATCCACAACCAAACATTTAAATAAGAAAACAATTCCTATGAAATACGTGTAATAGCTGTTCATAGGCCTGCACAACTGCTATTTTCCTTAAATATCACAATTTTAAAGAGACACCGTCATCCTGGGAAATATGATGCATGCGTGTGTGGTGTGTTGCTGTTCTAGAAAGAGTCAAGGCAAATCCCATTTTTATGGCTCCAGTTTTTAAATCCCAGGAAGACTTTGCAGAATGAGACTGACAAGAGGGACAGGTGGATATTGGCTCCAACTTGGTGACAAGTTTTCAACCTCAGCTGCATTCTTACAACAGGGGAGTGAAGAGCAGCTGGCAGCCTGGGAGCCACTGTTCTACAGATGGAATTCTTGCGGCAGAGAGAAGAATGTGCTATCTGGCTCCCCAAGCTTTATGAACAAAGAGCATAACTTAAGAGATTGAACCTACTGTTTGATCTAAACGGTGGAGCTTTATTCCCCGGATCCTCTCTCCCATCTTTTGTGTTACAGTCTTAGTGATTTGTGTTTAGAAAAGGATATAAAGTTCCCCAATTTATCATTAGCCAATGATTTCTCTGAAGTCAATATGCTCTTCTAAAAACCCACCTCTCACATTTGTGAGGTTTGGGGTAAGAAAATAAATAAGGCCCACCTATGTGGCAACCCACTCCAGTGTTCTTGCCTGGAGAATCCCAGGGACGGGGGAGCCTGGTGGGCTGCCATCTATGGGGTCGCACAGAGTCGGACACGACTGAAGCGAGTTAGCAGCAGCATCCTATATCCACAAATTTATCAGTTATAAATCAAGCTAGCAAATTGTTAAATAGGAGATGTTCTTTCTCCTAACCTGGACTTGCCTACCAGAGCAGGGACCTGTGGAGGAAGTCAGTCCTATTCTTCTGCCATTACTGACTCTGTTCCATACACCTGGGGCTCCATGTGCACACCTGTGCTTAGTCACTCAGTCATGACCGACTCTTTGTGATCCCATGGACTGTAGCCCACCAGGCTCCTCTCCCCATGGAACTTTCCAGGCAAGAATACTGGCATAGGTTGCCATGCCCTCCTCCAAGGATCCTCCTGACCTGGGATCACATGTGTCTCCTGCATTGGCGGGCAGATCTTTACCACTAGCACCATCTGGGAAGCCCATATGCACATGTATTAATGCCCCAACTCACGTGTCTAGGCTCCGTCTGCTTGCCTATAGCTACCCATGGTCACCTTAGAACTAGGAATTTTGAAGCAGGTTGGGGACTATTTAAGCTGGGAGTTCTATGTTCCTAGAATTCAGAAAGTGGTCCAGAGGGAAAGCTCAGGCTCTGAGGGGCACGTCCCACTCCCCTGAAGCAGGGGGAAGGGTAGGGCTGGAGGGGAGCTAGAGAGGAGATCTCATCAGCGCAAAGCTCAAGACAAGGGCCCCTTTACCTTGGTCTAGGACAATACTTTTCTTTCAAACCTCGAAGTCTATAAGATTGTTCCCTCCATGGCCAGGCAGGGAGGAAGACATTGTGGTTAGCTTCTAAATTCTCCATTTAATTAAGTATGGTTAAAGCCAGTAATTATTTACCTGGTGTTTATGGCCCATCTGCTCTCAAACTGGGAACGATTTCAGTAAAGACAAGGTAGACTCTTTACTGCTGCACATAAAATGTGAAACCCGGTGATTCAACGTGGAGATCATGCCTCCCTTGCATTTTCTATAGCCTTTGGAAGGGCCACTGCAAATGCAGACTCATCTCCTCCCACTTAGTTATACTTGACAGAACTTCGGTCTGAAAGGTAAATGGTATCCATTATTCTAATCCTTTAAATAAGAGAAGCTGGAAAAGCCTTTCACTTTATGGTTACTTCAAATACACAATAAAGTAGGAAAGGAGCCAGTAGCAGAAGCAAGAATCTACTGGTTCTTAGAAATCAGTGAAATCCAGGTTGTGATAGAACACAGAACCAAAAAGACCTGACCCATATTGCCTCACAATGTAATGAATAGAAATTTAAAAGAAAGAACAGAGGGAGGACTCCCCATTTGCATTACTCATAGAATCACCCATAAATTAGTGACGTGATGTAGGCGAGAGACCCCGCACAGTGTTAGCAGGAAAGCTAATGTTACATAGATTTTTACTGTAAGGTCCAGAGGAGCCCAGCCAAGTGGAAAAAAATAGCTGAGTTATGGTGGAAACCAGTCACCTTGTTAAAGCTGAACAACCAGGTGTTTAGGGAAAGAATAGCACGGGAGACTGGTTTCTTTCCTGCTGAACACAAGCATTCACTGTGAACAGAGAAAAGGAGTCTTTGTGACAAGCATAGAGGAAGACAACAAATGGCGTATTTGTTTTTTTATAGTAGTGTACTGATATTAGCTGTCCTGGCTCTTTGTGGCTGCGCGGGCTTCTCTCGAGCTGCAGCAAGCGGTGGGTACTCTCTGGTTGAGGTGGGGGGCTTCTCACTGCAGTGGCTTCCCCTGCTGCGGAGCACGGGCTCTGGGGTACGCCAGCTTCAGCAGCTGCGGCACCTGGGCTCGGAAGTTGTGGCTCCTGGCTGTAGAGCGCAGGCTCCATAGCTGTGGCGGAAGGGCTTGGTTTCTTGGTGGCACGTGGGATCTCCCGATCAGGGATGGAACGCGTGTCTCCTGCACTGGCAGGTGGATTCTTTACCACCGAGCCAAGAGAAGCTATCACAATGAGAAGCCCACAGTCGGTGGGTCTGAATGCTTACAAACTAACCTATGACACGAGTCCATTCTGGGTTTCACAGTATAGTCAAGGAAAGCTACATGTCGAGCTACAGTTATGCTGTATTTCTTGGAACAAACTTAGTTGAAGTGTTTGTTTTAGCACAGAGTCTATAGCAATACAAACTGGGATAAATTCACATAGATGGAGGATACATTTATTTTTCCCATGATTTTTTTTTCCTCCTAAAGAACAGTGAGTTAGACAAACAAAATGGATGTAGATCACTCTCATCCCAAAATAAAAACCTTTGGTGAATGTTGCACAGTGAATAAGAACGGCTCAGAGTAAAAGATCACAAGTCTTGGCTTTAAAAGAATGCGTGTCTTTTAATTATTTACGTCTGACTCTTTGCAGCCCCCTGGACTGTAGCACGCCAGGCTCCTCTGTCCATGGAGTTCCCCAGGCAAGAATTCTGGAGTGGGGGTAGTCATTCCCTTCTCCAGGAGATCTTGCTATCCCAGGAATCAAACCCGGGTCTCCTGCATTGCAGGCAGTTTCTTGACTATCTAAGCCACCAGGGAAGCCCTGGTAAAAGAATAATATTTACCAAAAACAATAATAAAACTTGATCTGAAAATATAAAGAATATTCACATTCATAAAGGTGACATAGGGCTTCCCTGGTGGCTTACTGGTAAAAAATTAGTCTGCCAGTGGAGGAGACGCAGGATTGATCCCTGGTCTGGGAAGATCCCACATGCTGAGGAGCCACGAAGCCTGTGTGCCACAGCTATTGAGCCCATGCTCTAGAGCCCGGGAATCACAACTCCTGAGCCTATATGCTTCAACTACTGAAGCTCAAGTGCTCCAGAGCCTGTGCTCCACCACGAGAGGCCCAAGCGCCACAGTGAGAAGCCCAAGCACTGCAACTGGGGAGTGGCCTCTGCTTGCAGCAGCTAGAGAAAAGCCCGCTCAGCGGCAAAGGTCCAGCACAGCCCAACATAAATAAAAGAATAAATACAATTATTTTTAAAAATGAAATACTCATGCGTGACTTCCTGTTGCTTTGCAGATAAAAAACCCAGTATGACCAGGCCCCTCTCTGCCTGTCTAGCCTTATCTCCCGAATCTCTCTGCTCTGCACTGATCTGCATTGTTACCTAAACTTTGCCTTCCCCTTCCAATACCACGTGCTTTTCTTTCTCACTCACAGTGTCTGATTTTCTTCCTTCTCTTGCCTAATCCATTCCCTTTCTTGTCTCAACTTCAATGTTACCTTCCCAGGGAACTTTCTCCATTTTAAAACCAGGCCAGTTAGGGCTCCTATTGAACACTTTCATGAAACAACTGTAGCTTTCCTTCCGTGTAGAAATAAAAATTTCTGGCCTTTTCCATTTCAGCTGCTAAAGAGTGTGTTAGTTTGTTTCTTCCACTTTCACAATTCCCAGGGAAATTTTTATGTAAGGTGGGGGAAAAGGAGGAGTGGAGAAGACACCAGGGAGGTGAGAAATGGGGAACAATGTAGAAATAAAGGACCGATGTGGCCTTAGGCTGGGGGCTGAAATGTTTTGTGACTTCAAGGAATGAGTCAACTGACAAGGAGAGGGAATTTGTGGAAGTGTTGCTGAGGATAAGTATTTCTTCCCTGTTGGAATTACCTGTTAGTTCCTGGACTACATTCTTTGCAACAGCGCTGAGACTGAGTCACATGTCCTGGTGTGAGCAACACCTCTTGCAGTGTACAGTTGTGTAATTGTTATGCTTTTCTTTTCCTCCCCACCGTGTAGACTGCAGGGCAGGACTCACTCCTGTGTTCTTCAGAGCTCAATTCCTAGTGCCAAAGACAGGGTTTGGCCCATAGTAAATACTAACCGAATGGACAGGTGAGTACATATATGTGTCAATCCATTCTATTTTAGATTTCTAATCACTAAATAGCACCCTAGGCCTCAGTGTCAAAATTATGCTCCATGGCCAGAGTTCTGTAAAAGATGTTCTGAGCTGGTTTTCAGATACCTGCTATTAGAAACTTTATTTTAAATAAACTTTTTTTTTCCTTCTCACCACATTCTGATACTAAAAGGTGCAAGGATTGAATATTAATATGATTCTTATAATTGAAATGAAACTCACCCAATACTGATATACTTTTCAAAGTATTAAAATACTTCCTGAAAGAATTCTGTCTTGGTACACTTGTTAGCTAAGAGTTTCTGTTCATTGAAGAGCAAAGAGAGTGTATATAATGCAGCTGCTGCTGCTAAGTCACTTCAGTCGTGTCCGACTCTGTGCGACCCCATAGACGGCAGCCCACCAGGCTCCCCCGCCCCTGGGATTCTCCAGGCAAGAACGCTGGAGTGGGTTGCCATTTCCTTCTCCAATGCAGGAAAGTGAAAAGTGAAAGTGAAGTCGCTCAGTCGTGTCCGACCCTCAGCGACCCCATGGACTGCAGCCTTCCAGGCTCCTCCGTCCATGGGATTTTCCAGGCAAGAGTACTGGAGTGGGTTGCCATCGCCTTCTCCGATAATGCTGCTACTTACTGGGAATTTACCGTAAGCTTGGCAGTGCAGTATTTACTACACACAGGCTACATCATTTGAAAACATAAATAATACTTTGATGTAGGTATTAGTTCTGATTTTTACCAGTAAGGAAACTAAGGTTGAGTGGTCTTGCCCAGGTCTCCTAAGTTAGAAAATGGTGGAGCTGGAGTTCAAACCTAGGCCTGCTGATTCTGAAGTTTAATGCTGGTGAGTGGCAACATTCATTTCTTAATTTTGAAGAATAAACTACCTAATTGATTAAGAGTTTAGTTAACTTGTAGTTATAAGAGTTTAATTAGCTTGCAATTATAACAGCAAGTCGGGGTTCACAGTCTCGCTCCACCTTCTTTTTTCCAGAGATCACGTCCACTTATTGTGCCTCTAATCCACACTGTCCATTATGGAACTTTTCTAATATTTAATACTATACAACTAGGTAAAGACAACGCATAGTTAATGTACTTCACAAGAAGCCTTATGTCAGTTGAGTAACTTGACAGAAGCCCAAAACAGTATGAAAACCCACTTTTAGCCACTTTAGTCTACCAGCTACATCTCTGGATTAATTACCTGTTGACCTTTATTTTCATAAAAATCCACATTGGCTTTTGCAATTTCATCTTCTGTGTTATTAACCCTCTGTGTTCATCTAGATCATTTAGAATTTTTTCTCCCCATCAAAAGGACTACTCCATCCTCTTTTTAAAAACTTAATGGAACAAAAGACATACATTGAAGGCAGCCAAAAATTGATCCTAGGAAAAAGCACTCAATGAGTTGACTAGAAAGTAGATTATATCTTTTTTTAAAAGTTTATTTGAAAGCAAAACAGAACTGAGGCCCAGATGGGGTTAAGTAACCTACTAAGACAAAATGGTTCCATAGGCCAGGCCAAGAACAGGAAACCCTAGATCTTCCTCATAATTATTGTGTGGCTAAGGGTAGACCCTGCTGCTATCTGTGGTTCATTTCCTCTTCCTCCTTGTGGTGTAAAAGAGTCTGAGAAACATACATTGAAAAGTTCTAGAGATCCATTAAAAAAAACTTTGCATAAAATATTAGTAACATAACTTTCTAGTCCTTTGGCTTAAGTCAAGACTCAGCTGAGGCTTAGTTTTCTTTCTGGTGTGTGCGTGTGTGTGTTCAGTCATGTCTGACTCTTTGCAACTGTATGGACTGTAGCCCCCTCCTATTTCCATGTAGTTTTCCAGGCAATAATAGTGGAGCAGGCTGCAATTTCGTGCTCCAGAGGATCTTCCCAACCCAGGGATTGAACTCGTGTCTCCTACATTGGCAGGCGGATTCTTTACCACTGTGCCCCCTACCCGAGGCGAAAACAGTGAGAAAGGCAGGAGGTGACCTGGGAGAGGGTGATGTGGAGGAGAGTTGGCTGGAACTAGGTCTTCCGTGTGCTCAGACACAGCCTTACACTCTTCTATGATAAGATTCTCTATTACTTCTAATGCCCAAACTCTTCTGGTAGAGGGATCAACCATTCCTGTTTGTCTGAGACTATCTGGGGGGGATGGGTCCCAGAATGTGGGATTTTTAGTGCTAAAACCAGGAAAGGCCTGAGCAAATCAGGATAAGCTAGTCAACCTTCTTGTGTTCTCTCTCTCTTTTCTTAAAATTAATTTTTATTGGAGTATAGTTGCTTTACAATGTTGTATTAGTTTCTACTGTATAGCAGAATGAATCAGCCACATGTAATATATATGTCCCCTTCCCTCGAACTTCCTTTCTATTCAGGTGCATTGAGTTCCCTGTGTTATACAGCGTGTTCTCATTCATGATCTATTTTATATATAGTATCAATAGTGTATATGTATCAATCCCAGTCAGAAAAACAAATATTGCATGTTAATGCATATATGTAGAATCTAGAAAAATTGTATATATAGATGATCTTATTTGCAAAGCAGAAATAGAGACACAGACATAGAAAATAAATATATGGATTTTTTTTTTTTTTTTAGATAGCTTCACACTCAATGGACATGAATTTGAGCAAACTCCAGGAATAGTGGAGGACAGAGGAGCCTGGTGTGCTATAGTCCTTGGGATCGTGAAGAGTCAGGCAGGACTTAGTGTCTGAACAACAGTAGCAACTCTTTTTTAAAACACAAGCTAGTTTTAAGTTTTCTCCATTTTTAGAAAAGATCAGTGTTTCTTCATTCAGAACCATATTCAATAGCTGACTTATATTTAGGGGGCCATTGTATGAGAAAGATGTATCTTAGATCATAGACTCATGCTCAGTAAGGTGAGGTGCTCAGTATAAGAGTGTGTCGGGAACAGAATATGTCCTAAGGAATAGCAGATCTTATTGTAGCTCAAGCTTACACAGGGTTATATATTCATTGGGAGGAACAGCCATAGAACTGTAGGCATTGTTTAAATTATTTATATTCTCAGGATCCCCACCCTTCACTCCACAAGCGCGTATAATTAAATTCACATAATTTAAATCCCTCTACTGAAAGAGACATCTGGATGTAGAAGAAGACTGATATAGCAGTCAAAGACCTCAGAGAATGTGGAGAGCGGCTTGGAGGTGAGCAGTTGTTAAAAACAAGTGTGACGCATACAAGATAGGGAACTTCCAATCACAGTTTGGGCTGAGCCTCCAAACACTGAGAATAAAACAGGACATGCCCAGTCACAGTCATGCCCAGATGTAGGTCCTGATTTCTGCCTTCAGGACATGCTACATGATGGAGGTCAAAGAAGCTCTAAGAAAAAGATCTGGGGGGAGAAAATTGTGGTATGAGCAGCCAGTTCTCCCATGGGCGAAGGGAGTGGGTATGTTTGGGCTGTGCACATTCACACTGTAAGCTACGTGAGAGAGGCTTCAAGGAGCCCTTCTGCAAGCCTGACACATGTCCGCTGGGGTTGACAATGCATATGTGCTGATACTGACACACCACGGGAAGACTACAAGGGAGAGCTGTGTACTTTCACTAACTGCAAGGAAAGGATACATGAATTTTCCTTTGGAGCAAGTAAACCCATCAGGATTGGGGACAGAGGAATAGACTCAGCCTAGAGCCAACTTAAACGTCATCTTGCCAAGAGGACTGCCTGGAGGGTTATGGAATCCCAACAAAGAGAATCCGGAGTGTACTGCCAAATGCTCTGGAGATTAGAGTTGGGGTTATTAGTGACCAGCAGAGAAAAAGGCCCCTTCCTTTAAAAAATGTAGACTTCTGAGGAAACTTCAAAACCACTCTGCTAGAGAACGTTCCAGCTCAAATCAACAGCCAGGCTCAGAGTGTTCCAGTGTTAGATCACAATGGCACCAGCTACCATAATAACCATCACTGCAGGCTTTCCCATAATACCCTTTTCCCTGGGGCAGACCATGGAAAGGTCAAGGATGCTGACAGGATGCTGGACTAGAAGGAGGCGAAATTAGGAGGGAGAATAAAAGCTGACACATACCATTCTCTCCCACTCTGTCCACCACACAAAGCCTTCCAGGTCGAAACGGTTTTGAACTGATAGAGGAAAATCTCTACATTAGATAAAAGTTGGAGATGTTGATGATTTCACATAACTGGATATCTTAATTATTCAAATATAACCTCTTGGGGCAGAGAGAGATTGGAGTCATGAAGAAAGTGATGGAAAAGTTATAGGACCAGTTCACGATTTCATTCAAAGTATAGGAACAAACGAGTTCTTAGATTGGATTTAAAGGGACTGTGTGTATGTGTGTGTTTGTATATGTATATAGAGTGACAGAGGAAGAGTGAGAGAGAGACCCAATTGAGTTCAGCCTGTTTAACAACAGCGGGCATTTACACTGTACTTATTATGTGCCTGGCACTGTTCTTTTTCATGTGATAAATCACTTAATACTCATAGCAACTCAATGAGATAAGTACTATTATTTCTCACATTTTGCAGATGAGGAACTTGAGAGCCAAAGAAGTGAAAGTAATTTGACAAGGTCACTCACCCAATAAGTGGAGAAGTTGGGGCTAAAACTCAGATATGTGTTTGTATATGTATATAGAGTGACAGAGGAAGAGTGAGAGAGAGACCCAATTGAGTTCAGCCTGTTTAACAACAGCGGGCATTTACACTGTACTTATTATGTGCCTGGCACTGTTCTTTTTCATGTGATAAATCACTTAATACTCATAGCAACTCAATGAGATAAGTACTATTATTTCTCACATTTTGCAGATGAGGAACTTGAGAGCCAAAGAAGTGAAAGTAATTTGACAAGGTCACTCACCCAATAAGTGGAGAAGTTGGGGCTAAAACTCAGATACAACCCAGGAGTTCATATTCCTAATCGCAATTCACAGGTGGTGCTAGTGGTAAAGAACATGTCTGCCAATGCAAGAGACACAAGGGACGCAGGTTCGATCCCTGGATTGGAAAGATCCCCTGGAGAAGGAAATGCAACCCTCTCCAGTATTCTTGCCTGGAGAATTCCGTGGATAGCGGAGCCATGGGGTCACGAATCGGACATGACTGAAGTGATTTACCAAACTTAGCACAATCGCGATATGCTTTGCTTGTTCTCTTAAGAAAATGGTTACAAAAAGATGCTGAGGGACTCACAGAAAAATGGTTTTTGATTGAGCAAGTTAGAGCAATGGTCTGGAAGCACTCTTATGTAGGAGGAGGCTGCCGATGGCTGGCACTTTGGAACTCCAGCTGGAATTTGAGTGCATTGTAATCGTGGGGTTGCTGTAGGTTTTCACCCCCAGAGGACTCTCAGCAGCCCTGGGGTGGGGGTTGCCACTTTTCACCAACAGAGAGACTTTCTTAGACATGGGTCCATTGAAGGCTTTTCTTTTTGAATATTACCTATTCTATTTCTCCCCTTTTGAATTATTTTGCTTCTGCTCTGATCCCCATTTCTGGGCTCCTTTTTGTCTTGTGTCATCAGAGTGCTAATGTTAAATGCCATTATTTCATTATGTCCCTCCTTCAACTTCAAGACTAAATTAAAATCTTTCCTGATTAAGTAAGTACTAAGTACCATATATCGTGCATAATGCTCACATTCGTATGCAAGGATTACAGACATCACAGCTTCAGAATGTGCCCCAAATTATTTGATTTGATTAATTGTTGGAGAAAATATAATTTCCATAATAAATTAGACATAATGGAGAATATATCAATGAAAAATTTTGTAGATACATTTTTGCAGAGTTAAAATCTTCCAACCTTGAAAGTCAGTGAATACAAAGTTGTAGTTTTCATGAACTCTATTACTCTCTTACACTTTTTATATCATTGTAATATAGTGAAAATTATTTTATTGCATTCATGCAAAATTTAATGTCAAAAGAATGAGGCTGCACTGAGGCTTACAGCAGGAAAACTTAGGCTCTTGAATGCTATTTTTCTTATTCCATTCTGGCCATACTACCTAAAGTGCCAGTCAATTGTGTGAAGAAAGTGGTTGGAAATTAGTGAGGAATCAGATAAAGGAAGGAATATTGGGAAGTCAAACTAAGATCACTTAGAAGGGGGCTGGGTTCTCCTTTCCTACTCTAACTTCTAATCTTGCAACTTGGATTTCTTAAAAGAATAAATCTTGGATAGGTTCAATATAAAATTAAAGTTTTTCTAAATTATTTTTTTAATATATGCCCGCATGTATGCATGTTCAGTTGCTCAGTCATGTCCGACTCTTTGTGACTCCCAGGACTGTAGGCTGCCAGGTTGCTCTGCCCATGCAATTTCCCAGGCAAGAACACTGGAGAGGGTTGCCATTTCCTTCTCAAACATTTTTACCACCTTAGAGTAATTACTCTGTATTTTTAATTTTTGAAAGTAGAATAAAGATTAAGTTCTAGACTTGAAAGAAACTTCATTCATTCATCCACTCTTTTTTAAACAGATGTTTTCATTAGATATTTTTCAACACTTAACTCAGCTATGTTTCATCTACCAAAATGGCAATTTCATGTGAGTCAAATAAGTGCTGTATGTCTGGGACTCTGTTAAGTGCTTAGTTAGAATGGGCTTATCCAGTCCCTCACTTTACAAATGAGAAAGGAAAACAAAGCTAGCTTGTAAAGTCTGTTGATAAAACTATTATAAGAACAATAAAGAATAACACATTTCTAAGAGCTAAACAAAAATACGCTTGTTAGTATATGCATTGGAGGTGTAGTTCTGCTTCCTGTGGATTTACAGCTCCTGTGGCACCATTCATTTTCCTGATACTTGACTGTTCTTTCTACATTTTGAACATGTTGATGAAGTTCTATGTCATAGGTACTTAAAAAAGAAAATGAAAAGAAACTTCCTAAAGTGTAAACAAATAAAAACATTATAAAGTGGGAAAGTCTGAAAACATGCCTGTTTATTTTTCATGTTAAGGTGGAAAAGTCTTTAGCCTCTTGGGTAAATATTCATTATCTTAATTGACTTCTGGCTAGTTAAGTCTTTGGGAGGATAAAAAATAGTCTGTGGGTAAAATACTTTTGCTGGAAACTATAGGAGTGGAATGAAAGCAACATCTGAATTTCACTCTGAAACCAGAAAATCTAATATAGTAATAATGATTTCATCATGCTGCTTTTTCCAGGCATGATCAATAAAAGAGGGGAAGTCAAGTCCTACTTTGAACACTGGAGTTCAATAAAGAACCAAGTAGAAGAGCTGAAAAAGAAATCAGAACTACATTAATTTGGAAGCACACACTGGTAAGAGAAAGTCCAAACAGAGGAGTGTGAAGAGAAATGGAAAGAAACAAAACTGTTCCATTAAAAAGGTGTTTAAAGGGCTTATTCTCCCTCAGCGTGCATACATATAAATTCCATTAGTGTTAATAGACCTAACTGCATGACTCACGTGGAGAATAGAGTGACTTGTGTATATGTAGTTAAATGAAGTCTAGGAAAAGTCAGTTAAAAACCACAGATGATAGTTCAGGAGTCTAATAGACTTATAGATATCTGCAAGAAAGGTCGGAGAAGGCAATGGCACCCCACTCCAGTACTCTTGCCTGGAAACTCCCATGGACGGAGGAGCCTGGTAGGCTGCAGTCCATGGGGTCGCTGAGTCACACATGACTCAGCGACTTCCCTTTCACTTTTCACTCTCATGCACTGGAGAAGGAAATGGCAACCCACTCCAGTGTTCTTGCCTGGAGAATCCCAGGGATGGCAGAGCCCAATGGGCTGCCATCTGTGGGGTCGCACAGAGTCGGACACGACTGAAGCGACCTAGCAGCAGCAGCAGCAGCAGCAAGAAAGGTGTTTAATTTTAATCAATGGAATAATGTGTTTTTCTTTCGCTTAAGATAGAAATTATAAAAATGGCAAATGGAAATAAGCCTAAATTTAGTTCTTAAAATTATTGCTTAAAGGTAAGTGATATATTTTGTGCTCTAAATGGTAAAATTGATCCCTTGTGAAAGATTTATAATTTGTATTCAAATTAGAAGTCATATAAGGAATTCAAACAGCTGTCCATTTTTCCTAGCTTTCATAGAAAGAAGAGAGAGAAAGAAAGAAAGAGAGAGGGAGGAAGAGATAGACACAGAGAGAGTCAGAGATAGATTCATTTACACAGAGACAAAACTCTGCTCTTTGGTTATTTATAAAACAGAGCATAATTAAACCAAATTTTTAAGAAAATGCATAATGGTACACAAACTAGTACACGGAAATCTCATAATCAAGGGAGAAATTGTTTCTGGAAGAAAACTTGTGATTACTTTGCAGTAGTTCAAGTGAACAATAAAGCTCTTTATTCAGAAGAGATAGAAAACCAAGAATGTTTTTCTTCGTAGAAAAATGTTAATGGTTACAAATAAAAGTTTTCTTTATGAGTATTTACTACTTATGTCTTATAAGCCATGCATTATTTGAAACCAGGCATGTTGTAATCCTTTACCTTAGTCCTCATGATTCTATGTGTATTAAATAGGTTCTCAAATATTTAAGTAAAGATGAATAAATGAAGATGAAAGTGGATTTGGAAATAAAAAAATGTCTTGCTTGAAGTGTTTTCTTTGAAGTGTCTTATCTTTCCTCTGCTTTTGGAAAAAGTTGGGTTTAGCACTGAGAAATGCTTTAGACAGAAGTTGAATGCGTCAGTACTGACGTGATCTTTTTTCCTAGCAAAAGGAACTACATTTAGGAAGAAGAATGTGAGAGAATTCTCTTCTGGTTTAGTTTAATAAGAAGCAGATCTTAGAGGGACTTGATATCATGCATTTGCATTAAGCTTTAATCCTTTACTCTATATCTCTAGTTTTATGGTACTGAAGTCATACTTATTACAAAGCAGTGAGTCTCTAATATTGCTATCTCCTTCCAGTCCATTTTAATTTTTAATCATTTTAAAGGATTCTATAGATTTTAAGACCTAATACAGCAATATTTTTGAAACAGAAGGTTTATAAAATTTGCCTATTCAACTGCACTAACATCAGATGTACATACTGTGTACTGTTTAAACAACCAGCTCTAAGTTAGGAAAATTATTAATAACTATGGGAAGCCCAAGAAGACTCTATGATGTGCAATGTCATTTCTTCATGATAGTGTATATACAGTAGTACCAGAACTAGAAGGGTGAATTTAGTTTTAATGTAAATACTAATTACTATAGTGACGCTGCTGAGATGAGGCTACTGGGAGGGCTGGGATAGAGGGTGGGATGGGAAACTGAAAATTGCACATATTAAAAAGAATTTAAAAGGGCTCTGCAGGACTTCCCTGGTGGACCAGTGGCTAAGACTCCATTCTCTCAATGCAGTGAGCCTGGGTTCCACCCCTAGTCAGGGAACCAGATCCCACAGGCAGCAGCTAGAGTTTGCACACTGATGAAGATTCCGCATACCACAACTAAGACCCAGTGCAGCCAAAAACAAATAAAATGCACATTTTTAAAAAGGGGTTTTGTAATACCAAGTGTTGGGGAGTGTGTAGAGCAACCTGGAACTCTCATACATAGCTGGTGGGAGTGTCAACTGTGCCCACTTTGAAAAATGGTGTGGCAGTATTTCTTAGTGCCGAGCATTTGCAAAACGTATGAACTAATCATCTTCTAGGTACACACACACTGGAAATGCATAGATGTTTACCTAAAGACTCAAGCAAGTTATAGAAACACTATTTGTAATAGCCAAAGATTGCATCCAACCTAAATATCCATCAATTGTAATATGGAAAAATAAATTGTGTTATAGTCAAGCATAGAAATATTGGGTTGGCCAAAAAGTTAGTTTGAGTTTTTCCATAAGATATAACTCAAACTAACTTTTTGACTAACCCAATGGATACAGTAACTGGGATAAATATGGATACTGCATGGAATCTCAGAAACAAAGCATTGAGCAAAGAAGTCAGGGGAAGACAAGTCTGTACTGTTTGAATCCATTTATAGAAAGTTAAAAAGATGCAGGCTTCAGTTCTTTGTGGAATGGCAGAGCGAGTCGTGCCTGTTTCTTAATCTGGGCATAGGTTGCCCAGCAGGGTTCACTTAGTGAGCATTTATGGAACCAGACACTTTTGATTTGTGCAGTTTTCTATTTTTGGATGCATGTTAACTTTCAATAAAAAATTTACTTTCATTCTCAAATAAGTATAAGCCTCATGGAAGCTTGGGAACTCAAGTCCTAAGGGAAGAACTTTAGGGAAGAACTTCCCTTTTCTTCAAAAGGGAAGAAAAACTGGGAGAGCGTTGTGGTCAGTGCATTCAGTCTATGATCACTTAAGGGAATACAGTGAGTTTTTGATAAAACCTGAGGTCGTGATAAATAATAATATAGACTCACCATTAGTATTCAGAAAATCTGAGGAGATTCAAGCTTAAGTCAGAATAGTCACAGATATGGTTTTCAAAAGAACAGAGACAAATAAGACTAGAAGACAAGATGAAATGCCAGATTTGAAAAAGCAGACTGTTGATATATAAACAGAATATCACATGGTAGCTTAGAATGAAGGGCCTGCAAAACCATGAGTGGGTTTAAAGTTCTCTTGCCCATGCATGAGGCCTGGGCAACTTTGTAAGGTTTATAGAGAAGGCTGGAAAACAAAATGACGTGACTTCATGACTTACCATTTTATTTATAAATCAGCTATCACATAGTCATGCCCTATACTTGTAAATTTCCTTCTGTTTTTCAAACTATGCTCTGACTTCTACATGTAAAACATGGTGTAACAAGCAAATCAGATATTTAAAAATTAATTAATTAGGCTGCATCAGGTCTTAGTTGTGGAATGTGGGATCTTTGGTTGTGGCAGGGGCTCTCCAATTGTGGCAGACGGGTTCCAGAGAGCATGTGGGATCTTAGTTTCCTGACTGGGGATCAAACCCATGTTGTCTGCATTGCAAGGTGGAGTCCCAACCACTGGACCACCAGGGAAGTCCCAGTAAACCAGATTTTATTTACTTATTTCATTCCCAGTCTTTTTTGATGTAGAGTTATAATTAAACTGGAAAAGACTTCAAATAAAATTCCTATTGATTTATGGTTGAGAGATGGTTGGATGGCATCATCCATTCAATGGACATGAGTTGAGCAAACTCCAGAAGATAGAGAAGGACAAGGAAGCCTGGCGTACTGCAGACCATAGGGTTGCAAAGAGTCAGATTCTACTTAGAAACTGAACAACTGATTTATGGATCCCAGATAAAGTGAAGCAATAATAAAAGCTAACAATTACTTGGTACTTGTTGTATATGAGACACTGTCCTTAACATTTTACATCTACACTGTCTTAATTCTCACAATTATCCTGAAACTTAGAGGAAAAGGTGTACAGTGATGAGGGGCAGAGCCAGGGTCAAGGCCAGGTTAGCCTGACTTCAAACTGTATTCGGTTTTATCCTGTCAACTATATTTAGCCATCAGACATAAAAATGCTTTGAAATCTCAGTGAATGTACCTGTAAGTCTTCTTTAACTCAGCTCTTATCAAAAAGAGAAGGCCATCCTCACCACCCTACTAGGTCCCTTTTTTTCATCCATGAGAGCTGGATCACATCCACAGGAAGCCATCAGAAGGACAGGGAGGTGGTGGGAGATCTCTCTAACAGGAAAGGTGGGCTCATCCTTGGCAAAGACGCAGCACAGTACGGCTCCTGTGCACTTGAATGGAGCTCCTTAGGGTGACCTTCCCTCTCTCTTATTGTCTAGATTTTTCATAGAGTAAAATACGGTTAAAATGTGTGTGCATGTATGTGTGTAGGGGGTATGGATTTGAGGGTCTAAAATTCACTGATGGCAAGGAGAAGGGCTGAACGCTGCATTTATAGGACGTTTTTCACTAGATTGAGAAAGTGAACATGCAGGGTGTGAAGGGTGATGGTGGGGGACTGATGGGAAATGTGGCCAGCAGGAAAAATTAATCTTTCTCTGGGGATGCAGCGTCTACTTAGCCCCAGCTGATGGCTGCCAGTTGGCAATGAAAACAGTTGCCAGATCTTCTGAGTTTTTAGGAGATGGAAATCCAGATTTTTTTAAAATGGGAAATCTCCTATTTTTAAAATGCTGTGTAAGCCAAACCAAACATGATTGTGGGCTGCATTCAGCCTGTGGCCTACCATTCTGAGACCTTTGATTTATAGTCCTCGCAGAACATGACATTTCGGTTCCAATTTGTAATCCCGAGGCTTGTTCCTTCCAGACTCAGTTCGTATTCTCTGTACTTCGCCTTCCTCTTTCACTCTTCTATTATTTACACACATGTCTGATGCCCCCTCAAGATGATACATTCTTTGGATGGCACGGCTTGCATCTTTTTCAGTTTCCTATCTTCTCTGTGGTTTTCTATAGAGCTTTAAATAGAGCAACACTCAGTCAGTGCTGGCTTGACCAGTGTTTGTTAATACAAGTGCAAAGTTAGTCTGGGGAAATAAAAAACTCTACGTGGGGCCCATTTGCTGAAACATAATTTGCCAAAAAACAAGTATCTGAAAGCCATTTTGGGATTTCCACTTTCAGTGATAGTTGATGATAATTCATTCTAATTTTTTTTTTTTTGTAAAATAAACTAAAATATCTGAAAAAAATATAGAAAACACCTTATTAAGAACATCAAGGGGCTTCCCCTAGAGCTCGGTGGTAAAGAATCTGCCTGCCAGTGCAGGAAACATGGATTTGATCCCTGTATCAGGAAGATTCCATGAAGGAGGAAATGGCAACTCACTCCAGTATTCTTGCCTGGAGAATCTCATGGACAAAGCAGTCTAGCAGGCTACAGTCCATAGGGTCGCAAAGAGTCAGATGTGACTGAGCAGCTACGCATGTGAGAACATCAAAGGCTGAACAAAACAATGGGGAATTGCTCTGAGAACACAGAGGGAGTGTAAGAGCGCACACTGGTGAACAGATACATCTTTTATTCTTCATGGGGGCCTTCAGACTGAGGAGAAGGAGACAGAGGGAAGGAGGAAGAGACCCATAGGTGGGGTAGAATTGGAAAAAAGATGGAGACCTTGGAGACTCACATATCAATAGTTATCAAAATATGGGGCTTGAGTTCTTTAGCCACATGAATCAGATTTACTTTTGTAAATGATGCTTTTCTAATTGTTCTCGAGATAAGTTTTGTATGCTTTGTATTTTAACTTGCAATTTGTATAAATTCACCATCTGCTGTCATCAAAAAAGTGTTTGGAAAAAAGGTTACTTAGTTGAGAAAAAGGTTACTGAAAAGAAACAGTCAATCATTCTAGGAACTTTGTGAAGCTGAGATTGTATAAGGTTCCCTGAATTGGACTTGTTGCTATGATAACATGACGAGCTGCCAACTTGTTGATGAAATTGTATTTCACATCAGTCTTGGTATAAGACCTGGAGTCCCCAGTCAGAGAAATTTCCTATTCAGGTGTGAGATGTGTAATAGACGACTATATAATGAGTGGTCTGAAAAACTTAATGAGGTGATTAAAATACATAACTTACCTGGATTTTTGCCTGTAGCCTACTGCCAGACCCCTCCTGATGCCACACTCTACCCATTTGCAATGATTTTCATCTAATACTAACTTCTAAGAATTTATGTAAACACATGTCTATCAGACACATTAGTGACAAGAGTAAGAACATGTCTATCAAATTAGCAGTGAGCTACATATCCCTTGTTCATTATAGTAAATGACATCTCAAAAAGTGAGACCTCAAATATTCTTTGCAATGTCAACATGCTTGAGGAAAATGATTGCTTTTCGCAAACAAGCACTTTTACTTTTAATGATTATTTAGGGGTGTTGGAACAACATGTCAGACATGTCCTGTTGGGAGAATTGAATAAAAATTTTTTTTTTTTTTTAGCTATAAATTCTTACTGTAATATTGTCTTTCAATTTTTATACATGTCTGTGGTAGATAGGTTTATGAATGAGATGCTAAATTTTGATGATATTAATGTTTGCATTTTGTTGAATACTTGGTTTAATGGAAAGCGGTTTAATAACCAAGTTTTTTTCTGTTTTTAAAAACTGAGGTAAAATTCACGATGCACAATTAGCCATTTAAAAGTATACAATTCAGTGCCATTTAGTTTATTCACACTGTTGTGTAACAACCACCACTTCCTAGTTCTAAGACTATTTCATCACCCTGGAGGAAAACCTCTGTGCCTATTAGTGATCACTGCCTTTCTCCCCTCCCCCTCATCTCCTGGTTACTATTAATCTGCTTTTGGTCTTTATGGATTTGCCTAATCTGGACATATCATATAGAAGGAGTCATACAATATGTGACCGTTGGTGTTCGGTTTCTTTCACTTAGCCTAACGTTTTTGAGGTTCATCCAAATTATAGCATCTATCTACTTTGTTTCTTTTCATGGCTGCATAATATTTTATGGTACATTATGCATACATCATGTATATATAACGACTTATCCTTTCATCAGTTAATGAACATTTGGGTTGCTTCTCCTTTTTGGCTATTATAAATATGTAGTAAATATTCATGTATAAGTTTCTGTGTGGCTAGATGTTTTCATTTTTCTTCAGTATATACTTAAGAGTAGAATTACTGTGTTACATGATAATTCTATAACTTTTTAAGAAACTGCCAAAACATAACCAAGTTTTAAATACTCATATTGCCTTTGAATTTGAAACAATATATGGCATCTTTTCTTTTGATGGCTTAATTTATTAAAAAATTTCTTTTAAGTTTTTATTTATTATTATATTTTTTTAGTTGTGGTATGTGAACTCTTAGCTGTGTCATGTGGGATATAGTTCTAGTTCCATATGAGTTTTTCTGTAGACATATGTTTTCATTTCTTCTGCAGATATACCTAAGAGTAGAATTGCTGGGTTATATGGTGACTCTATGTTTACCTTTTTGAAGAACTGCCGGATTCTTCCAAAGTCTGTACTATTTTACATTTCTACTAGCAGTGAATGAAGGTTCCAATTTCTCCACATCTTTGATAACACTTGTTACTATTAGTCTTTTTTATTATAGCTATCCCAGTGAGTGTGAAGTGATAATCTTGGTGCAGTTTTAATTCATGTTTCCCTGATGGCTAATGATGTTGTATGTTTTCATGCAACATACTTATTGCCTATTTGTGTGTCCTCTTGGAAAAATGTCTATTCAGGCTTTTTTTTGCCTGTTTAAAAATCGGGTTTCTTTTTATTATTGAAGTATAAGAGTTTTTGTATTTTCTAAATTCAGTCCCTCATCAGATATATGATTTGCAAATATTTTCTACCATTTTGTTGATTGACTTTTCACATTTTGATCATTGAAACACAAAAGTTTTAAATTTTGATGAAGCCCAATTTACCTGTTGTTTCTTTTGTTGTATGTGCAATTGCTTAGTGTATCTAAGAAATCACTATCCAAACCAAGATCATGAAGATTTATTCCTCTGGTCTTCCAAGGACTTTATAGATTTAAGTCTTTCATTATTTTGGGCTAATTTTTATAATACAGTATGAACGAGGATCCAGTTTTATTCTTTTGTATGTGAATTTTCAATTGTTTAAGTGATACTATATATTATTTTTCTAAAACTGTAACTTTTTATGTATTAATAAATGTGAGGGGGAATATTTCCCAATTTATGTCATGTTAACATCCATTTTCCACAAAATGGAAATGAGTTTCTCATTTTCTTTTCTTGACTATTTTAGCCCTCAGCTCACCATTCTCTCACTATTCCTTTCAAATTAAAAAAAAAAAATGATTTCAAGGCCCATGCAGATGATTGTTCAAATATCTGGGTGTCTCTGTATTTTATTTAACCTAATAATCTTGTTGTACAGCTTACCTCAGCCATTTGCCTCCAAGGTCATATTCTAGATCAGTAATCCTCAATTAGAATCAGAATTAGCTCTCAATTAGAATTGGTTGGGGAGTTTTTAAATGATATCAATGGTGGTCCTTCTCCAGCATAATTACATCAAAACCTCCTGGGATTTGACCTGAGCATCATTATTTCCAATGTGACACCAGGATTGAGAAACACTGCCCAGACACTGGCATCACCAATCACTTTATAACATGCCTTATATCAAACACTCCACTCCTCAGGTGCCACCTGCTTATTTTCCGTCTCACTGGTTTGAATAGACTGATTCCAGTAAATCTTCCACTGGAATTTATAATCCTCTCATCTCAGCATCTTTTCATTGTCCCTCACATCTCTAGTGTCTATACTTTCCTTATGTGGTTATATTGATGGCCCCCAGTGAATCCTGGAGAAGGAAATGGCAACCCACTCCAGTGTTCTTGCCTGGAGAATCCCAGGGACGGAAGAGCCTGCTTGGCTGCCGTCTACGGGGTCACACAGAGTCGGACACGACTGAAGTGACTTAGCAGCAGCAGCAGTGAATCCTGCCTCCAGTATTCATGCCCTTGTGTAGTCCCCCCCAAACCCCAACCCCCACTAGAAATAATGTGACTTACTTTAACCACTAAAATGTGGTAGAAAGGATATTGCTGTTTGAGAAGAAGCCTAGCTACCCTGCTGGAGAGACCATGTGAAAGGACCACTTTTGTTGTTTAGTCCCTAAGACATGTTCAACTCTTTTGTAACCCCATGGACTGTAGCCCACCCAGCTCCTCTGTCCATAGGATTTTCCAGGCAAGAATTCTGGGGTGGGTTGCCATTTCCTTCTCCAGGGGATCTTCACGATTCAAGGATTGCGCTTGTGTCTCTTGCATTGGCAGGTGGATTCTTTACTACTGAGCCACCAGGGAAGCACAGAAAGACTATACACAGAAGCTAAGTGAAGAGGAGGAGGCCCTGCGGGAACAGGTACTAGAGCCGAGAAATGCAAACGACAGTAAGGTTCCAGGCTCCAGACAGTCCAGGTGATTTCAGCGTGCAATGCTGAGACCCACTCAACTTTGAAAGTTGAGAACCATACCAAAAGTATGCTCTACAGAGTCATACTAAACGGATGAGAAAACTGAGGCACAGAAAAGTTAAGCAACTTACCCCAAATTACATAGCTATCAAATGGTGCAGCTGGATTATGGGTTTAGGTTGTCTGGCCTTGGAGTCCAGACTTGTAACCATGATCTGAGTCAATGCTACAAACATGCTTTGTCTACTTAGCATTATAACAAAAAGTCGGTCGATTTGGTAAGTTCAACGAAATGTTGCTTTTTATTAGAATTAGCAATATAATTGGCAAATTTTTGGGAAAATCCATTAAGTGAAATTATGCATGCTTGCATGCTAAGCTGCTTCAGTCATGTCTGACTCTGTGCAATCCCATAGACGGCAACCCCACCAGGCTCCTCTGTCCACAGGATTCTCTAGGCAAGAATACTGAAATGGGTTGCCATTTCCTTCTCCAAAGTGAGATTATAATCCCACATAATTTAAGGTTTAAGAAAAAATTCACCTCCTCTCTAAATGGTATGTGAACTCTTAGCTGTGTCATGTGGGATATAGTTCTAGTTCCATATGAGTTTTTCTGTAGACATATGTTTTCATTTCTTCTGCAGATATACCTAAGAGTAGAATTGCTGGGTTATATGGTGACTCTATGTTTACCTTTTTGAAGAACTGCCGGATTCTTCCAAAGTCTGTACTATTTTACATTTCTACTAGCAGTGAATGAAGGTTCCAATTTCTCCACATCTTTGATAACACTTGTTACTATTAGTCTTTTTTATTATAGCTATCCCAGTGAGTGTGAAGTGATAATCTTGGTGCAGTTTTAATTCATGTTTCCCTGATGGCTAATGATGTTGTATGTTTTCATGCAACATACTTATTGCCTATTTGTGTGTCCTCTTGGAAAAATGTCTATTCAGGCTTTTTTTTGCCTGTTTAAAAATCGGGTTTCTTTTTATTATTGAAGTATAAGAGTTTTTGTATTTTCTAAATTCAGTCCCTCATCAGATATATGATTTGCAAATATTTTCTACCATTTTGTTGATTGACTTTTCACATTTTGATCATTGAAACACAAAAGTTTTAAATTTTGATGAAGCCCAATTTACCTGTTGTTTCTTTTGTTGTATGTGCAATTGCTTAGTGTATCTAAGAAATCACTATCCAAACCAAGATCATGAAGATTTATTCCTCTGGTCTTCCAAGGACTTTATAGATTTAAGTCTTTCATTATTTCGGGCTAATTTTTATAATACAGTATGAAGGAGGATCCAGTTTTATTCTTTTGTATGTGAATTTTCAATTGTTGAAGTGATACTATATATTATTTTTCTAAAACTGTAAACTTTTTATGTATTAATAAATTTAAGGGGGCATATTTCCCCATTTATGTCAGTGTTAATGTCCATTTTCCACAAAATGGAAATGAGGAGTTTCTCATTTTCTTTCCTTGAATATTTTAGCCCTCAGCTCATCATTCTCTATCACTATTCCTTTCAAATTAAAAAAGAAAAATGATTTCAAGGCCCATGCAGATGATTGTTCAAATATCTGGGTGTCTCTGTATTTTATTTAACCTAATAATCTTGTTGTACAGCTTACCTCAGCCATTTGCCTCCAAGGTCATATTCTAGATCAGTAGTCCTCAATTAGAATCAGAATTAGCTCTTAATTAGAATTGGTTGGGGAGTTTTTGAATGATATCAATGATGGTCCTTCTCCAGCATAATTACATCAAAACCTCCTGGGACATGACCTGAGCATCATTATTTCCAATGTGACACCAGGATTGAGAAACACTGCCCAGACACTGCCAACACCCATCACTTTATAACATGCCTTATATCAAATACTCCACTCCTCAGGTGCCACCTGCTAATTTTCCATCTCACTGGTTTGAATAGACTGATTCCAGTAAATCTTCCATTGGAATTTATAATCCGCTCATCTCAGCATCTTTTCATTGTCCCTCACATCTCTAGTGTCTATACTTTCCTTATGTGGTTATATTGACGGTCCCCAGTGAATCCTGCCTCCAGTATTCATGCCCTTGTGTAGTGCCCCCCAAACCCCAACCCCCACTAGAAATAATGTGACTTACTTTAACCACTAAAATGTGGTAGAAAAGACACTGCTGTTTGAGAAGAAGCCTAGCTACCCTGCTGGAGAGACCATGTGAAAGGACCACTTTTGTTGTTTAGTCCCTAAGACATGTCCAACTCTTTTGTAACCCCATGGACTGTAGCCCACCCAGCTCCTCTGTCCGTAGGATTTCCCAGGCAAGAATTCTGGGGTGGGTTGCCATTTCCTTCTCCAGGGGATCGTCACGATTCAAGGATTGCGCTTGTGTCTCTTGCATTGGCAGGTGGATTCTTTACTACTGAGCCACCAGGGAAGCACAGAAAGACTATACACAGAAGCTAAGTGAAGAGGAGGAGGCCCTGCGGGAACAGGTACTAGAGCCGAGAAATGCAAACGACAGTAAGGTTCCAGGCTCCAGACAGTCCAGGTGATTTCAGCGTGCAATGCTGAGACCCACTCAACTCTGAAAGTTGAGAACCATACCAAAAGTATGCTCTACAGAGTCATACTAAACGGATGAGAAAACTGAGGCACAGAAAAGTTAAGCAACTTACCCCAAATTACATAGCTATCAAATGGTGCAGCTGGATTATGGGTTTAGGTTGTCTGGCCTTGGAGTCCGGACTTGTAACCATGATCTGAGTCAATGCTACAAACATGCTTTGTCTACTTAGCATTATAACAAAAAGTCGGTCGATTTGGTAAATTCAATGAAATGTTGCTTTTTATTAGAATTAGCAATATAATTGGCAAATTTTTGGGAAAATCCATTAAGTGAGATTATGCATGCATGCATGCTAAGCTGCTTCAGTCATGTCTGACTCTGTGCAATCCCATAGATGGCAACCCCACCAGGCTCCTCTGTCCACAGGATTCTCTAGGCAAGAATACTGAAATGGGTTGCCATTTCCTTCTCCAAAGTGAGATTATAATCCCACATAATTTAAGGTTTAAGAAAAAATTCACCTCCTCTCTAAAAACAAACAAAAACAAAACAGCAAACCACATAAAACTGACTCTGCAGAGAGAAATGGGATTTTGGAGGGCAAATTAATCTCAAAAATTAATAGTGCTAAAAAAAGATATTTTCTAAAGAAACTGAAATATTTTTCTCTCATGTACTAATATCTAAAAATAATACAACATGATTATTCAATGCCTTATTTTGGTCAGAGAATCTTTCTAAATACAGGTAAGACATCAAAATTTGGAGTGTGTGTTAATTCACCTCTCTGCTATATATCCTCTATTGATAAACCTCTTAGAAGCCTATGGGAATGGATCATGTCCTCCTCCACCTTTTTAAAAAAATGAACACATTTAACTACATTAAGATATTTTCCTTCTATCTTCAATTTTTCTCTTTATCTTCTTTTTCTTACATTCATCTTTTTTTCTTACTTTAAATTCCTACCATGTCTCTCTGTCAGAAGTCTTGGTTTATTTCTTTTTTCTGGGGCCTGAACATTGGTAATAGGAATTGTAGCAGAAATGCTGTCTCCTGGGTCAGGATGCTGGCTAGGCTAGCATTAGAAGGTGAGAGATGAGAGTGATTGAATAGCTTGACTAGTTGATCCTTTTTGAGTTGCACCAATGGAAGGTATCAAAGAAATAGAACATATTTTACTGCTTAATATGCCTTAATAGAGGGCATCCTAATTTTGCATGAGATAGGAGAAGACATATCTTTCCAATTTTTTCCCAGTGGGTGTGTCAGTAAAGCAAGAATGCATCAAAAGAGATTGTTATTGTGGGGCCTGCTTGGCATTCTGCTGTTTACAATACCGCTTATGAAGCTGTCACAGATAAAGACTGATTTCTTGTGACTCTGAATCTGTTAGTTTCTAACAGATTATCTCTTGTAGCCACAATTATTATTGCCACAAACAGTGAATTAAACAATACAAACATTAATTATATTTCTGATAATAAAAAGTCCTAAAATTAAAGAACCGGCAAAGCCATATTCCTTCTGGACACTCTAGTGGAGAATTTCTTCCTTGACTTCTTCAGTGTCTAGAAACTGCCCACAGACTTTGGCTTTGACTTCCAATTTCAAAAGGAGTATTCACATCACTCTGAGCTCTGCATCTCCTCCTACTCTGAAATCTTGTTTCCCTCTTATAAGGACCCTTGCAGTTACATTGGGCCCACCCACATAATCAAAGAAAATCTCCCCATCTCAAGATCCTTAACTTCTCACACCTGCAATCCATTTTGTCAAGTAAGGTAACATGTATCCATGCTCCTCTAAGCTTCCCTCCCATCTAGGCTGCCACATAACCCTGAGCAGAGTTCCTTGTGCTATACAATAGGTCCTTGTTGGTTCATTTAAGAATTGTTAATATACCTTCTCATGGCCAATTTCCACAAAGGATAGTATAAGAACATTACATCACCCTAATTAAATGTGTGACCTACTGTCAGCCTCCATCAGGACAGAAAATGGCTTTTCTATTTAAATGTTAACAGCATGGTGCCTTGCCCCAAAGAAAAGTTCCTCATACTCTTTGTTTCTTTACCTTCATTAGAGGAATTGGCATGGAGAGTGTGAGGGGAAAGATGAACAAAGAGGAAGGTGAGATGACAGACATCAGGTGTTGACGTATGAGACAGGGTTTCCACCCTTGAGACAACAGAAAGTACTGAAGGAATTTAGGTGGATAGTTCTAGCCTGGAGGATCCCAGGGACGGGGGGGAGCCTGGTGGGCTGCCGTCTGTGGGGTCGCACAGAGTTGGACACGACTGAAGCGACTTTAGCAGCAGCAGCAGCAGCAGGGCATGGAGAGAAGTCAAGCGTTATTTACTGCGTATTTGGGCTTGGGGATGATGGATGAATGGCGGCTCCATTCACTGAATAAAGGAGGAAGAGCAAGGTTTGGAGGGAAGATGCAGGTGAAGTTGTAATTGCTTAGGACATCCAAGTGGAAATGGTTATATGGCTCAGGAGAGAGGTTTGGGCTTGTAATATGGGTTTATCACTCATCAGTGTAAATGCAGTAACTGACGGCAAGACTGGAGACAGTGTACAGAGTTAGAAGAGAAGACGGCACAAGAGAGAGTCCTGAGGAACACTGACATTTAGAGAACAGGGAGAGGAAAAGCCTGAAAAGAAGCTTAAGGAATGATAAAAGAGGTAACTGGGAAATCTGCAAGAGTTGACATGTTAAAAAATTTGTATCCATGCCTTGGGAGCTATTATTGGAAATATGTTTCAGTTCAGTTCAGTTAAGTTGCTCAGTCGTGTCCGGCTCTTTGTGACCCCATGGATTGCAGCACAACAGGCTTCCCTGTCCATCACCAACTCCCGGAGTTTACTGAAACTCATGTCCATTGAGTCGGTGATACCATCCAACCATCTCATCCTCTGTTGTCTCCTTCTCCCCTGGCCTTCATCTTTCCCAGCATCAGGGTCTTTCCCAATGAGTCAGTACTTCACATCAGGTGGTCAAAGTATTGGAGTTTCAGCTTCAGCTTCAGTCCTTCCAATGAATATTCAGGACTGATCTCCTTTAGGATGGACTAGTTGATCTCCTTGCAGTCCAAGGGACTCTCAAGAGTCTTCTCTAAAACCACAGTTCAAAAGCATTAATTCTTCGGCACTCAGTTTTCTTCACAGTCCAATTCTCACATCCATACATGACCACTGGTAAAACCATAACCTTGACTAGATGGACCTTTGTTGGCAAAGTAATATCTCTGCTTTTGAATATGCTATCTAGGTTGGTCATAACTTTTCTTCCAAGGAGCAAATGTCTTTTAATTTCATGGCTGCAGTCACCATCTGCAGTGATTTTGGAGACCAAGAAAATAAAGTCTCTCACTGTTTCCACTGTTTCCCCATATATCTGCCATGAACTGATGGGACCAGATGCCATGATCTAAGTTTTCTGAATGTTGAGCTTTAAGCCAACTTTTTCACTCTCCTCTTCCACTTTCATTAAGAGGTTCTTTTGTTCTTCTTTGCTTTCTGCCATAAGGGTGGTGGCATCTGTATATCTCAGGTTATTGATATTTCTCCTGGCAATCTTGATTCCAGTTTGTGCTTCATCCAGTACAGAATTTCTCATGATGTACTCTGCATATAAGTTAAATAAGCAGGGTGACAATATACAGCCTTGACATACTCCTTTTCCTATTTAGAACCAGTCTGTTGTTTCATGTCTGGTTCTGTTGCTTCCTAACCCACATACAGATTTCTTAAGAGGCAGGTCATGTGGTCTGGTATTCCCATCTCTTGAAGGATTTTCCACATTTTGTGGTGATCCACACAGTCAAAGGCTTGGGCATAGTCAATAAAGCAGAAGTAGACGTTTTCTGGAACTCTCTCGCTTTTTCGTTGACCCAGTGGATGTTGGCAATTTGATCTCTGGTTCGTCTGCCTTTTCTAAATCCAGCTTGAACATCTGGAAGTTTTTGGTTCATGTACTGTTGAAGCCTGGTTTGGAGAATTTTGAGCATTACTTTGCTAGTGTGTGAGATGAGTGCAATTGTGCAGTAGTTTTAGCACTCTTTGGCATTGCCTTTCTTTGGGATTAGAATGAAAACTGACTTTTCCAGTCCTGTGGCCACTGCTGAGTTTTCCAAATTTGCTGGCATACTGGGTGCAGCACTTTCACAGCATCATCTTTTAGGACTTGAAATAGCTCAACTGGAATTCCATCACCTCAACTAACTTTGTTCGTAGTGATGCTTCCTAAGGCCCACTTGACTTCACATCCCAGGATGTCTGACTCTAGGTGAATGATCACACCATTGTGGTTATCTGGGTCATGAAGATCTTTTTTGTATAGTTCTGTGTATTCTTGCCATCTCTTCTTAATATCTTCTGCTTCTGTTAGGTTCATATCATTTCTGTCCTTTATTGTGCCCATCTTGCATGAAATGTTACCTTGGAATCTCTAATTTTCTTGAAGAGATTTCTAGTCTTTCCCATTTTATTGTTTTTCTCTATTTCTTTCATTGATCATTGAGGGAGGCTTTCTTATCTCTCCTTGTATTTGGAACTCTGCATACAAATGGGTGTATCTTTCCTTTTCTCCTTTGCCTTTCACTTCTCTTCTTTTCAGAGCTATTTGTAAGGCCTCTTCAGACAACCATTTTGCCTTTTTGGATTTCTTTATCTTGGGGATGGTCTTGATCACTGCCTCCTGTACAATGTCAGGAACCTCTGTCAGTAGTTCTTCAGGGACTCTGTCTATCAGATCTCATCCTTTGAATCTATTTCTCACTTCCACTGTATAATCATAAGGGATTTGATTTAGGTCATACCTGAATGGTCTGGTGGTTTCCCCTACTTTCTTCAATTTAAGTCTGAATTTGTCAATAAGGAGTTCATGATCTGAGCCACATTCAGCTCCTGGTCTTGTTTTGCTGACTGTATAGAGTTCTCCATCTTTGGCTGCACAATATAATCAATCTGATTTCAGTATTGACCATCTGGTGATGTCCTTGTGTAGAGTCTTCTCTTGTGTTGTTGGAAGAGGGTGTTTGCTATGACCAGTGCATTCTCTTGGCAAAACTCTATTAGCCTTTGCCCTACTTCATTCTATACTCCAAGGCCAAATTTGCCTGTTACTCCAGGAAATTTCTTGACTTCCTACTTTTGCATTCCAGACCCCTATAATGAAAAGGACATCTCTTTGGGTGTTAGTTCTAGAAGGTCTTGTAGGTCTTCATAGAACTGTTCATCTTCAGCCTCTTCAGCATTACTGTTGGGGCATAGGCTTCGATTACTGTGATATTGAATGGTTTGCTTTGGAAATAAACAGAGATCATTCTGTTGTTTTTGAGCTTGCATCCAAGTACTGCATTTTGGACTCTTTTGTTCACTATGATGGCTACTCCATTTCTTCTAAGGGATTCCTGCCCACAGTAGTAGATATAATGGTCATCTGAGTTAAATTCACCCATTCCAGTCCATTTTACTTCTCTGTTTCCTAAAATGTCAATGTTCACTCTTTCCATCTCCTGTTTGACCACTTCCAATTTGCCTTGACTCATGGATCTAACATTCCAGGTTCCTATGCAATATTGCTCTTTACAGCATCAGACTTTACTTCCATCACCAGTCACATCCACAACTGGGTGCTGTTTTTGCTTAGATCCGTCTCTTCATTCTTCCTGGAGTTATTTCTCCACTGATCTCCAGTAACATATTGGGTACCTACCGACCTGGGGAGTTCATCTTTCAGTGTCCTATCTTTTTGCCTTTTCATATTGTTCATGGGGTTCTAAGGCAAGAATACTGAAGCATGTTTAATTACAGCTAAATGTGACTTGAAAATTGTTTCCTTATATCTAAAATGGAGCCAGTAATTTCTTCCTTGCACCACAGGATTATGTGTTTTAAATGAAAAAGTGTATTTGAAAATATTTTGCAAAGTGTTACTCCAGTGGTCTCAAATTTCAGTGTGCCTCAAAATCATTAGGAAGACGTGTTAAAATACAGGTTGCAGTGTTCCTGATTATTAGTAATAATAGTAGTTTCTGAGTCAGTAGATGTTGGGTGCATGATAAGTCACTTCAGGTGTGTTCGACTCTTTGAGACCCCATGGACTGTAGCCCGCCAAGCTCCTCCTGTCCATGGGATTCTCCAAGCAAGAATACTGGAGTGGGTTGCCATTTTCTCCTCCAGGGAATCTTCCCCATCTAGGGATGGAACCCATATCTTCTTAGATCTCTTCATTGCAGGCAGGCTCTTTACCACTAGCATCACCTGAGAGGCTCTAGATGGTCGGTGAAGGCCTAGAATCTGAATTTTGCATAAGATCTCAGAAGATACTGATGGAGCTCCTCTATGAGAACTACTGTGTAATTCATTGTGTAATGCAAATGTAAGGAATTAGGCTTTCGATTTCATAGCAGAATTCACTGTTTTCCTCTGATTTGGGTTTTATACCCTAATTTTTTCAAAGTTGTGTCCTCTATCAGCAAGGTTGTTGAAATATGTCTACTCTGCTTCATGCCTAGTAATGCTGTTGTTCAGTCATTCAGTCGTGTCCAACTCTTTGCAATCCCATGGACTGTAACCCCCCAGGCTCCTCTGTCCATGGGATTTCCCAAGCAAGAATACTGGAGTGTGTTGCCATTTCCTTTTCCAAGGGATCTTCCCCACCCAGGGATGGAACCTTCGACTCCTGCATTGGCAGGCAGATTCTCTACCACTGAGCCATCTGGGAAGCCACTATACCTAGCAATACCTGTTCACATTTATGACATATCAGTTTACTATTTTGTTGATTGTTTACAAGAGTGAGCAACAACTTGCCGATTAATCTTGATTAAGAAGCATATGAAAAACATGATGTTATATTTCTCGTGGGGAGAAGGAGCTAAGAAGGAACTCTAGAGTAAGAGGTAGAATTGTTTTTTTCTTTGAAGTCTATTAGATTTAAAATGCTGCTTGTTACCTACTTTCAAAAAGCCCCCTGGAGAACTTGTAATTTGATCCAGAGGGCTCAGCAGGAGGAGAGACAGGTAAAAGGAAAAGTTGACCTCATTCTTCAGGCCTTTCAGAAATTCTGAGAAATGTGTGTGCCTCAACACTCCCTTCTTCAGTCCCACAAAACAGGGAATCGGGAAAACGCATTAGCGCCCTAGTACAGATTAGGAGCTCGGGGCGGAGAGGAGGCTCAACCCCAGCAACCCAGAAGGAAACTGGGGGAGGGGAGAGAGAACCTCCGGAGTCGGAGGCGGCAGTGCGGCCGTGGGAAGACCAGGGAAGCCGGGAGATGTACTTCAGGCGCCAGCCAGACACTCGGCCTCCAGGCATGCGGGAAGGTGAGGGAGGAGGGAAGAAGGCTCTGCCCCAAGACGGGATCGCCGGAGCTCCCGCCACTGCTTCCGAGGGAAGACAGCGCGCTAGAGCTTCCTGCTTCCCCCTCTTCCCTCCTGGAGGCCATTTCTCCACATTTAACCGGGATAAAGAGGGGGCACGGCGCCGAGTCAGAACAAGCCAGGATCGCCATCCCCTAGCTGCCGACCCTGCTTCGGCCCCCGGCCCAGGCGGGGCGAACTGGCCTTAGGGGACGCTGAAGTTACTCGGGGAAAGAGGGAGGGTCCGCCAAGCTGCTCACCAGTCGCCTTGGCAGATCCAGCTATTTGCATCTATTATGCTAATAGAAGACCTCCGGCTCCGCTCCCGCCCGAGCGGCCCGCCCCTCCGGGGCTCTCCCCGGCCCCGCCCACGGGCTGGGCGAAGGTGAATATATTATGCTAATAAGGCGGGCTTCTGCCTGCCTCTGGGAGGGGGGCGCACTGCCACGGGAGCCGCGGGCTGCAGGCCGCTCGCCAAGAGTGGGTCGGGGGAGGGACGCCGCTCGTCGGAGCGCGCGCGCGCTCACACACGAGCATCCCGAAGGGTATTTAAGGCTCGCACTCGCCGGGCTGCGGAGATACTTCGGGCGGCCGCGACTCGGGCCTCGCGACTCGCGTTTTCTCCTTGGGTATTTCTTTCTCCTCTCTGCACTTCCCCACTTGGCCACCCCTTTTGCACTGCGCTCTCGCGGTCTGTGTCAGCCTTTTTGCCTGGAACTGAATCTAGGTGGGAAACGGAGATAAAACACCGAATAGGTAGAAATAAGGGAAACTAACAGAGGCGCAACAGGTCCGGTGCTCTGTGGCAAGGGTCAGCGGCGGCCCCTCGCAGCGCCTCTGCCGCTGTCCCCCGGACCCCGCGCGGCCGCTCTCTTCAGAGGAGGTCCCCGTCCTCGGAGGGGCCGGGAGGGACAGCGCGGGGTGGGTTTCGTTCTGGATTTTACCTTATCGCCACCGGTCCGCGGACTGAGGGTGCGTTTCCCTCGCAGCTGGGAGGGGAGAAGAAAGCGGAGGATGGTCCAGGTCTGCGGTTCTCGGCGCTGATCCATCCTTGCGCTCCGGCTCCGACTCCGCCAACTAGTTGTGCAGCTATCGGGACGAACTTTGCAGGAATCATCCTTTTTCTTTCAAGATTATTGGAAGTGCTAGAGGGTGGGAGGCGAAGCCGAGACAGCCGACCCCACCACAATGCTAGTGAAGAAGCAAGCAGGGAAAGGAGGGGGGCGGGAGCCGGGCTCAGAGGACCGGAGCCCAGCCGGGCAGCGTTGTGTCCGCCCCGTGTCGCCGTGCGCGGCCCTGGCGACCCTCCTGTCGGTGGTGGCCGTGATGTCTTGTGTGTACCTGGGGGTGAAAACCAACGACCTCCAGGCGAGGATCGCTGCCCTCGAGTCTGCCAAAGGAGACCCTTCCATCCGTCTGCTGCCTGATTGTGTGGATCAGCTCAAAGCAATGGTGCAAGAGAAAGTGGAGCGACTTCTGGCTCAGGTGTGAAAGGCTGGGGTATTTTGTACGTGGATAACATCTTACAGTCGTGATTCTGTGTACATGACCAACCTCTGCCTTACTGTGTGCAGATGTGGTATGGCTTGTGTACACATATGTGTTAGGCCACCATCTCTGCTTGCTGTGGCATATATTTGTATATGCACATCCTCTCATACCACCTCTGTATCATCTTCCCTTACTCTTCTTAATGTTTGCATGCTAAACATATATGGAAGTCTAAAAGGGGGAAAGGTGGCTAGAATGGCATCTAGGCTGACATTTTAGCTCTGTCTAGTTTCTGAAGCTGTGTGTGGATCTTTCCCAATGTTGTGAGAATATTCCTTGCAGAGATAACATCTGTTAGATCCTTCATACAGTATAAGAAGGTTAGGGTCATTTGTGTTATTAACATAGCAATAGGATTGGAAATTACTCTTAAAAGTGAAATAACTACATGTGATTTTATTACTTCACACAGTGAATTTTTTCATGTTAAACGTTTAAAAAGAAAAAAATCGTCACCTTGTTTATTTATTTTTGGTAAAGGATGCAGTGCCATGGGTGTTTGTGAATGCAGAGCCATTGGAGTTGAGAGTTGAAAGGAATCTGTGTTATGTTCATCAAAACTAGGAGTGCTTTAGAGTACAGTTAGGGATTTTCTGGGACTTGCTCTTCCAATAGAGAGGTTGTTGGGAGTAGTGGCAGTACAGCATGATAAGTAGTTGACATTTATGTATAAAATATTGGTTGTTTTAAAACTCTTAGCTTACCTAAAACTGCAGCATGTTAATACTGACTCTGTACAATGACCGCGTATGCCTGAGCTGAGAGGGAGGGTGATGGTAGTTGAAGAATGAAGAATGATGTTATACAAGTCCCACAGTCTTGATACCATCTCAATGGTCGTTTTCTTTTTTTTAGGGCTTGGGTACTGTTACCTTTTGACTAGAGTCCAAATACATATGTAAATGTTAGTTATGCAGGCTGGTAAATCAGGCAGATAGCCAGAGAGTCCCTAAAGAATCCATTTCTCTGCAATGCTACTGATGATTGTTAATACCTCTTCTTTTCCTCCAGAAGTCCTATGAACATATGGCTAAAATAAGAATCGCGAGAGAAGCACCTTCAGAATGCAATTGCCCGGCAGGTAAAATGGAACTTATTTTATAAGGTTTCCTCCATAGCAGAGCATTTTGAAACAAAGGTCCTATGTCTGTCAAGTTCACCTGTAATAATAGTAAAGAAAGAATGCAGACCCAACTTACTTTAATAAAATCAACATGTCTGGGTAAAAGAATGGCAGATAAAGCCACAAATATTATTTTAAGCAGCATACCAAGGTCTGTTAAGGGAAAGCAAAGAAGATAGAGATCTTCATCAAAGAAAATACCTGCAAGATGATGTCCAAAGACAAAGTTCTTAGTTTCACAGATTGAAAATTATTCTTTGGTTTTACTTGCTTTTGTTATCTATAGTGAGAAGGATTGCAGAGCACATTAAACTTGAACTCCTTAGTGGTTGATACTGCATACAGTATCAACATGCAGATTTCTGTTTGTTCCCCTTGATGGGCGATCACGTTAGCAAACCACCTTCACTTCTTTGCCTGCTTTTATTTTCTGTAAGAAAGGTTCTCTCTCCTATCCTATACCAATGAGGACTGAAAATAAATTAGTTTTTTATCTTGAGCTTTTCAGTATCAACTACTGTGTTCTCAATGACTTCTCAGAAAAGGCTGTTACATTTTTACCATTTTTCTGTGTGGCTTTAGGGAACTATATTAATGACCTCCTTCTATATTAGTAGAAGGAGGGAGGAGAAAGACATCAATGAATCAAAATCTCTGGGTAATCATTAAATCTTCCTTCACAGACCTCTGAGGCTTGGTGGTCAGTCTTCTGTAAACCTACAATTTAGAAGCCTTTGGAATATGTCCATTGGAAAGTATCTAGTGGCTTCAGCTGAAAGAAGTCAGGAAAAACTCCCATGAGTCTTGAGATTTTTGTTTCAGATAAATGTTGTTAATGTATTTCTGAACAAATTAGTTTCTTTTATCATCATGTATAGGAAAGTAAGTCTCACATTTTCTTTCATGTTCAGGAATATGATAGTTACTTACACTGTATGGAAAGACTAGTTCCTATATTTTTTCTCACATTCTGAGGTTTTTGCCTCATGGTAATTTATTTTGACACAGCTAAACCAGGTACCATGTTTAGAAATTTCAAATGTCAACTCCTGATTGTATGTCATAAAATTTTCACTGTTTATATTTTGCTATATCATCGACCATAATGGAGCTGTATTTTTGGAAAATGAAGCCCCTTCAATTGAGAAGGCATATAAATTAGGTAACAGGAAAACAAAGAATTAATGTTTACATTGTATGTTTCATTCTTAGTTGTTTAAATTTGGGAAAGATCTCAGAAATCAGAAATTCAAGGAAGGCACTTTTCTAGTGCAGGAATTAGCCCACAACAGCCTCATCAGCCTGTAGGGATTATTTAAATTCCCAAGACAGTTGGTACAGGACTTCACTGATCATACCACTCAGAATGCAGCATTTTCTGTATAGAATATTCTCTCTAGCTGTGTGAAAAATGCTTAGTATTTAATTAATGAGATTCTTAGTGAACTTGGTAAAGAGTAGAAAAGTGACAACCACAGCCCCGAGTTCTGTTTTTTTCGGGGTTTTAACTTCCTCATGATGTTCAAGGTGAGTTGGTTGTTGAGGTCTCATTTGCAATCTGGAAGAAAGTCATTACATTTAGAGTTTACCTGAGATAATCTTGGGTGATCATTTGGAACCGGTTTTCTTCTGAACATAATTTAGCAATAAACGGCCATTTCCCCATAATAGCAACTAGGTAAGTGAGTTCCTTGGCATTTCTATCGGCTCCTAGGATGGCTGCTTTACTTTCTTGCCGCCACTAGAGCTCCACATTACACCAGTTTTCACCAGGTTACTTCAGAGGTAAACTTTTGAAGGTGCATATTCTAATACTCAGAATTAGACAGGTTTCTGGCTGACAAATCACTGTTATAGAAAACACTGTCTTCTGCTTGTGGAAGAATTAGACATCATCAAAATAAAGGCAGTGTGTTGAAAATAGTATCCCGGGAGGAAACCAGCTATTTTGAGTTATTGTCAGCAAGATATTGTTTTAGGGAATGGGCTAGCTAAGAGGATTAGAAAGGAGATACAGCACTTCCCACCTGTTTGGCCTTCCCCTTTGTTTCCAGTGACTAAGCGTTGTCACCCAGACATACATCTGTTTGCAGGGCAGAGTGAGACAAGTCTGTGACCTCAGCTCAGTTCCTGTGGAGAGATGCCCACCCCTTGAAGTTGACACTCTTGTTGACAGCCTTCATCACAGAGCCAGGGACTGATAGCAAAGGGCTGCTGTGTTATTTGTGTTCACTTTTTGATAGAATTCAATACCAGTGAGGTTTATCTAGGTAGGCTACAAACAATCATAGAATTGAAAGCTTTTTCTTTTTTTCTTTGGAGTATAATTGCTTTACAATGTGTGTTAGGTTCTGCTGTACAGCAGCATGAACCAGCTATATGTGTACATACAGACCCTCCTTCTTGAGCCTTTTCCCCACCAGCTCCCCCATCCCAGCCCTCTAGGTCATCACAGAGCACCAAGCTGAGTTCCCTGTGCTATGGAGCGGCTGCCTACTAGCTGTCTGCTTTATACCTGAAGGTGAAGGTGAAGGTGAAGTCGCTCAGTCGTGTCCGACTCTTTGCGACCCCCAGGACTGTAACCTACTAGGCTTCTCCGTCCATGGGATTCTCCAGGCAAGAATACTGGAGTGGATTGCCATTTCCTTCTCCAGGGGATCTTCCCGACCCAGGGATCGAACCCGGGTCTCCCGCACTGGAGGCAGACGCTTTAACCTCTGAGCCACCAGGGAAGCCCCCGCTTTATCCCTGGTAGTGTAGATATGTCAGTGTTCCTCTCACTACTCACCCCCATTTCTCCTCCCAAACTGCCCCCCATTCCCCGCCCCGTGTCCACAAGTCTCTTCTATCTGCACGTCTGTTGAAAGCTTTTTTTTTTTAACAGAAGAAGGAAATTTTGTGGGAGGGTTTATTTGATAATAAACTATTGTCAAACAGTTTTTCATTGTAGGGGAAGCATTCTTGCATTTAATCTTCACAGCAACCCTAAGAGTTAAATATTAGTAATCTCATTTTACAGGTGGAGAAATTGGACTCAGAGAAGATAACTAACTTAACATGGTAAAGGCAAGGTCAGGATTCATGCCCACATCTGACTGAGTCAAACACAAAGTTTCATGAGGAATTGAGGATGCATATAGGTTTTGGAGCTGAACAGCTCTGGATTGGAATCCTAGGTCTGCTACTAAATAACTGTATTGCCTTGGTCAGACTAATGAACCTCCCTATGTTCCAGTTTCCCTCTGTAAAAAAAAAAGTGACTAATATTACTTTCCTCATAAGTTGATAGTTTACTTAAATTTTGGCATATTAGTGGCTATTCATTAGATGATATCAGTTACTATTCTTTTTAATATATTGTGTGTTACTTGATTCTGATCTGGTCCATGGGGACGCAGGATATAGGTGGAAAAACAGAGACCTGAAGATGTATAACTTACTCAAAACCCCACGGCTAGTTAATGACAGGTTTTGGATGAGAACACTGTGCTTAATTAAGCAAACGTATCTGTAGGCCATTTATGCAGATAATCAAGTGAGTCAGTATCTCTTGGTGCTACATCAGTGAGGATGTTACAGATACTATATTAGTCTACTGAATTATTTTTACCAAAATTCTAGGAAAAGCTTTTGACCTTGTAGGTAAATCATGATTGTAGTGGATAGAACCATGGCTTAAAATGAGTATGGGAATAAAGAATGGCTTTGCAGTTTTGATACCAGATATTTACAAAAAGAAGTGCTTTGACTAATTTTCATGCTTATTTTTTAACAGCTTTATCGAAGTATATTTTATAGTGTTTAAGAGTATGATTTAAAAAATTAAAAACAATTTATGGAGCTGGGAAGACATCACCACAACCCAATTTTAGATCACTTCATCATTTCCCAAAATTCACATTTACTTTTTTTAGGTGCTCAGAAGAAGGTCTATTTTTTGAATATTTGCTTTAAAGAAACCTCAAAATAAAAAGTTTAAAACCATACAAATTAGAGTTCTGTTTAGCAGAATATTTGATTTAGCTATAGCTGAACCATGGAAATTCAGCTGACTTCTGTGGCTTGGCCTCTGTAAAGCTTGACCCTCATAGGAGAGAATAAATCGGCTCTTTCCTATGGCTGTAGAATTCCATTTGGGATTCTGTTCTTAGAGTCCTACATAAAGTATGTACAGATCAGGCATATTTATGGGAAGGCTTCTGTGTTCCAACTTATAAAGAACACTGGGAACCAGGCAGATAAACAAATGGTGTTTAAATAACAAACGTTTCTGTACCTTACTCATCAGTTGTGTTGCCTGCCCAGAGTCTTAGAAAAAAGAACCTCTGTGGCAAAATGGGTAGAGAAGGTGAATGGGCCATAAAGAATCCAGAGTTCTAATTGTGATGACTGATAGTGAACCTCCTTCTCTGACAGCCTTTCTGGAGGAGCAATCAGGATCCACCAGTAGGATTGCTTTAATGATAGACCCTGGTATATTCAGATAGAGAGCCTGTCCTGATCGAGGGGTTGCTTATTTGTCACTGGGGTCATGGACTGTAGATCTGTAAATTAGTTCAACAAAAAATCCTGAAGCTATTATGTCTGGCAAGTGAGACAACTTTGGGGGAGTCCCAAAGGGTTGTTCAAGTTGCTCAGTCATGTCTGACTCTTTGCGACTCCATGGACTACAGCACACCAGGCTTCCCTGTCCTTCACCATCTCGGACAACTTGCTTAAACTCATGTCCATTGAGTCGGTGATGCCATCCAATTATCTGGTCCTCTATCATCCCCTTCTCCTCCTGCGTTATATCTTTCCCAGCATCAGAGTCTTTTCCAGAGTCAGCTCTTTGCATCAGGTGGCCAAAGTTTTGGACCTTCAGCTTCAGCATCAATCATTCCAATGAATATGCAGGGTTGATTTCCTTTAGGAGTGAGTATATTTAGGTTATTCTTAAATCTTATTTTTGAATAAGGCATATTGATTCTCTTACAACAAAATTTTGATAAAAATACAGTGGAAAAAAAAAAAGAACCCAGAGTTCTAACCCTGGTTTTGTCATTAATGTGTTACACAATCTCAGGGAAATCACTTTCAAGAATGACTTTTACAGACTCTATTTTCATATCTCCCAGATAGCAGTGTATTGGACTAGAATGATTTCGAAGGGCATTTATCAATTTTCCAGGTATGAAAAGCCTGTTGTGTGCTAAATATCTTGACACAGGGAAAAGGCTGATGAACAAGTCAGACTTGATATCTGCCCTCATGGCACTTACATTTCAATGAGGATGACAGACATTTTGAAATGACTTGAATTCACCAGCCTGACAAGTACAACCCAGAGAAAGTACAGTGTGCTTTGGAGCACATGACCAAAATTTCATCCATACTGTTAATACTATGGATTTTCTTTCCTTTTCGTACGGAAAGAGACTTTCATATTAGGAGAAACTCATAACATGAGAAAATCTGGCTTCTGATTACAAACAAGAACTTTAGCAATGGATAAAAATACACCTGGCTTTTGTCTTTCCAAGAATTTATGGCCAGCTGAAGGTACACTGATAGCTGGTTTATACTGATATCCAACTGAAACAAAAAGTGCCTTTGGTATATGAAAGGTAGATAGCATGGTGATCTGTTTCTCTACATTTCTTCGGAAAACAGTGAGATTTGGGCTGAATAAGAGTTGAAACTTCCTACCTGGTGGTACTGAAGAGTTCCTCTGAATATGGCTCCTCTGCATTCACAGGTTAAGATGAAGTAGTGTCGCATATCTAGTCATCTACTCAGTGAGTCTAGCCAGAAATAAAAAAGGTTTATCCCGTAATTTCTGAGGTCCTTCCACACCCTTCAAGTCCATGAAAATGGTTGGATACAAAGTCATATTAAATGTCGATAGGTAGAAATACCTCTGATTCAGAAATATGAATGCTACAATCTCTGGGGACTCCTCTTGTGGCAACTTCTCAATTTGGGGTGGAAAATGTTAACTGTAAGGTCGTGCGTTCTTTCTCATCATATGAAAAGACCTTTAAATTACCTTGCTAACATAAATCTGCTTTATCATATAAAACTGTATTTCCTACTAACATGGTTTTTCACTTATGCTGTACATTTTTCTTTACCGGCTACAAAATGAATGGAAAGAGTGAATCAAGTAAGCACATAATAATGTATAGATTTTCAATTATGTTAGGCAAAGAATAGTCAGAAGCGGTTTGCAGAAAGAAAGCAAATTAAAATGCCGTAAATGTTATTTAAATGAGACTAGCAGGCATTCCCCTCCTCTACTCAGGCCAAACAATACAATGTGACATCTGAGTGCCTCCAAGCCTTCCTGTTAAATGGTTTCAGTCCTAATGAGCACAGCCGTTTGAGTGTAACACTTCTAGTTGGTCCAGCAGTGACAGCTGACAAAATGCCCTGTCTCCTGAAGAACGGAGGACAAATTGCCTCTTGAAGCAGGTTCTCTTGTTTCTCAGCTTCTCTTCTGTTTCTCTTGTCTAAAAGTCATTGAGAAGCAAATTCTTCAAATACTCTTTTCTCCTTCTTACTTTAGTAATTCGGTTTTTCTTTCCACAAGCTGGGAGTTATTTAAGAGAAGGGTATACATTCTGTGCAGGGGTTTGTTGTTTCCAGCTCCGCTGAAGAATGTATAGGTACAAGTAGCCTCTCAGGACCTTGATGACCTCTGTGCTTCTGATGGTTTGTAAGTGTTCAAAGCCAACTACCTGGCATGTTTGAATGTCAAGATTAGGTTTAGGGATGGAGAAGGAGGGCATTGCTTCATTGACAAGATTAGGTGAACAGAGGGCAAGTGGGGAACTCGCCAGAATCAGGACTCTTTTACATACAGTTCAAGGGGACACTGTTTTCTGCAGGGGGAACCTCACGAGACACTCATCAAAATGACATCACTCTATGTTACCTCGAGTGGATACCATCTAAAACCTATTATGAAAAAGTGTTTTTTGTTCCTCCTTCCATTTTATAATGGAGGAGGAAATGGCAGCCCACTCCAGTATTCTTGCCTAGAAAATTCCATGGACAGAGGAGCCTGACAGGCTACAATCCGTAGGGTCACAGGGTTGGACATGGTGGAGCAACTGATGATGAACCACTTTATAAAGGCTACTTGGTGGTTTGTTGGGAGCTGAGAATATGAAAAACATGTTATGAGTCAGTCTGGGCTGACACAGTAGCCCAGCTAAACCCAGAATCATTCCCATCCTCTCTGGTTTGCCAATACAGGTCAAGTTCCATGCAGTGATTTAATGCACCATGATATTTAACACTCTTTTAAAGAATTTGTGTTAAAAATGATTGCAGCGCACCCAAATATGGTTTAGACATGCATCATTACTGTTTCATTTGGATTGTGTTCAGCAACCTTGAAATTTAAAAATGTTTTATGGTCAACTTTTAAAAAGGAGGAGATGCTTTAAGTGGGAGGCAGAAGTAATTGGAAATTCACTTATGACTTAAAATTGAGCACTTTTCACTGGTATCATATATTTCTTCATAGGAATATTGCATGTTGTTTAAGTAACAGGATTCCTTGAAGAAATGCCACCAGATGGCAGGCACCTTCCCTTTGTGACCACTAGGAGGAGGAACTGAGCTGAACCAGTGAGACTATTCTGTTACCTGCTTCTCACTTAAATTCCTAGTAGACTTCTACCTCTCAAATTGTTTGCTATGGAAAAGTTTAATGGATTCAATATAATTATGAATAATGATGAAGTTTAAATCTATCACTTTGTTGTCTTGCTGTTTATCCCATTAGATCTTTGTTTCCTTTTCCCATTTTTCTGCCAATAACCCATGGATTTTTTAAAAATAAATGCTTTGTCTAATGAAAAAAAAAGAAACAAGTTTAATGGAAGGAACAAGTAATCTCTTCCATCTGTATTTGAAGATTAGGCTATCTTATCAGCTTTAAGATATTTAAAATAACCTAGTAAATTGTACTTTTGTATTTGTCAAAAATTTAGTTATTTAGTAGATAAATTCACATATATAAACTTGAGGCTGGTATTCCAATAACTAGAATAAATGACCTAAATGTAATTGAGCTTATCCGTTGAAGATTTTGTGCTTCTATTTTGTACTTTCTCAGAATCAAGAATTGTTTGGAATTGCTATCATGCTTTTGACATAATTTCATTTGGAGGCTCCATTTCAACTTCAGTCATCACATAATATGTTAGTTGGAAATTGTTCTTGATTTTTGTCTTACTGTGCCTCTTAGTCTGATTGGTTCGTCTGATTTGCCAGAAATGCCAAAAACTATGTGTTCATTTGGATAATCATAATTTTGATTTGGGGCGTCTTCCCAGGTGACTGGGTGGTAAAGAATCTGCCTGCCAGTGCAGGAGTTGAGGGTTTGCTTCCTGGGTCAGGAAGATCCCTGGAGAAGGAAATGGCACCCCACTCCAGTATTCTTGCCTGGGAATTCCCACAGATAAAGGAGCCTGGTGGGCTACAGTCCATGGAGTTGCAGAAGAGTTGGACACTACTTAGTGTCTCAACAACAATAACAGTTTTGATTTTAGGAGCACTAGGCTTCTGGATTATGTACACAGAGTTTTTATTTTTATATTTTAAATGTAATCAGCACATATTTAAATATCATTTTCACATTAAGGCTAAGTGGATGAATTATAGCCAGCCCTAGCTTGTACATTATGATAATATAGTCAGAATATGTCTAACTAGAAATACTTCCACTCTGGTATTCTTGCCTGGAGAATCCCAGGGACAGAGGAGCCTGGAGGGCTGCTGTCTATGGGGTCACACAGAGTTGGATATGACTGAAGTGACTTAGCAGCAGGAACAGCAGAAATAGATCTGGTTGTGGCAAAGGTAAAATGTATTTTTCTTTTCTCAAATATTTCAGATGTAAGGAGAGTGAGAAGAGAGAGAAAAAGGCCACCTATATCCTGTAATCTCTTGGAATCATATCTCTTTACCATCATGTAGCAAGCTTGGTACTTTAGAGTTCCTATCATAAATCTGGACAATGGTTAAGAGAGTAAGAGCGATTCTCTCTGTCTCCAACATCCTCTTTTACTCTTGTAGCCGCTAATGGGAGAGAAAAATCTTGTAGGAGTCTTTCCATCCAGTCAATTACAGAGCCAGAATGGTGGTATTATTTTTGATCCTTTATATACTAAAGTCAAATGTGCCTGGAACTTTGACACAGTTCTTTCTCAACATTCCTGTGTCTTTAGGTCAGTTCTGACAGTTATTAAAGGTAAGTTATTTGTATTACCTTTCTAGGAATTGTGAAACTCCAATTTGTGTCTTCAATTTAGTTAAGTTGCTCAGTCGTGTCCGACTCTTTACGACCCCATGGACTGCAGCACACCAGGCCTCCCTATCCATCACCAACTCCCAGAGTCCACCCAAACTCATGTCCATTGAGTCGGTGATGCCATCCAACCATCTCATCCTCTGTCGTTCCCTTCTCTGCCTGCCCTCAATCTTGCCCAGCAGCAGGGTCTTTTCAAATGACTCAGCTCTTTGCATCAGGTGGCCAAAGTATTGGAGTTTCAGCTTCAACATCAGTCCTTCCAGTGAACACCCAGGACTGATTTGTGTCTTAAGGGCTCCAAAATCCAGCTGGCATTTAAAAAATGTGTATGACATGATCATAAGATAACACATTTCCATAAACCATGGGAAAAAAAAAAACAACCCTTTGATTTCAAAGTCATACTAGAATTGCTGGCAACTTATAGGGCTTTGCCAGTGAACTTTGGAATACTAAAAATCATATTTCTACTAAAAAAATTAGGGCTCAGTGTCAGAGCAGACAAAGTTTGAATGGACACAAGCATCTTAAATAGATGCCTTTCTGAGGATGGTTATCAACATGGTTGGGTGTCAAATGAGTTAAGTGTGTCAAGGGCCATGTGTCTCTCTTGGGCAGATCCTGATGCTAATTACTATGTGGTTTCACAGAGTAATTGCAGTTAACTTCCTGAGGGAGTGGGTTGAGAGTCCATTTCTACCAATCTCATTTATAAGCTCCATGGCTGGGGTTCTGGTTTGTATCTGTGTATCTCTAGGGCTTATTGTAGAGTTCTCTATAGAAAGTTAGCTATAAAAGTTCATAATGATCATAATGAAGGTCTGTCAACTTGATTTGGTTGAGAACTTTTTTGTGTGATTTATCTCTACATACACTAATTATCCTTATCCCTATGCTTTTTAAACATTTTCTCTGAGGATTTTTGGGGTCAAAGCATATTAAAGCTAATACAAATCTTAGAGGTCAAGTGGTTCAGGGGTTTCCCAACATTTCTGAAAGAGCCTGAAACGTTAGAAAAAAAATGAAATCTTATGAGGAAATCCAAAGGTTAAAGCGTCTACCTGCAGTGCGGGAGACCAGGGTTCAATCCCAGGGTCGGGAAGATCTTGGAGAAGGAAGTGGCAACCCACTCCAGTACTCTTGCCTGGAGAATCCCGTGGAGGGAGGAGCCTGGTAGGCTACAGTCCACGGGGTCGCAAAGAGTCGGACACGACTGAGCTACTTCACTTCAATGTTAGCCACACACACAGTGATTAACCTTGGAGGTCAGAGAAGACAGAGGCCACAACCTTATATGATCTTTTTTTCCATTGCTCACCTCACTCCCCCATAGTGGCCCCGAGGAACTCCAGAGAATCTTAGAAATCCTTTGGATACTGTTAATAGATTACTCAAAGTCCAAGCCCCAGTGTGACTCCAGCTCCTGTGTCTAGAGACACTATGTATTTATCAATACATAAACCCTCTCCAAAATTCTGTAACTAGAAACATTACAAGGAAAGATGGAAACAAAATCGTATATTAAAATGAATGGAATCTGGAAAGGACTATTAATAAAATATTGTCCTTTAATAGTTTTAGTAGTCTAGCAAAGGAGATGCAATAATAGAATTGGCACTGGAAAGCTGTAAAAGTGCATTGTGTAACTGAGCATGGGACTATGTGTCAGGAAATCATCTCATCCCTTTTCTTAAAGTCACTTATTTTTTAAGCTTCCAAGTCACAGTATTGTTGTTTTTCTATGACAGTTTGTGTGTGTGTGTGTGTGTGTTTTCATATTTCTTCCTATGTATTTTTACTTATTCTGTAATTTTGGATATGTCTATGAAGCTTCCTCACCAAGTTACAGCAATCCATTGCCTCTTTTATATATGTATTTAAAGCAATTGATTTTCTAAACTAATAGTGAATACTTGGTTTGCAAAGTAGTATGCAAAAGATAACTATCCCCAAACTATATTATTTATAGAAAATTTATATTGTGGAAAAGTTATTATTAAAGATACTTGTAAGATCTTTGAGACTGTCTTTTTGATCTGATTCTTATTGTGTTAAACTGATGATATTTAGGTATTAAAATTTAAATTGACAGGGTAATGTGAATATGTGAATTGCACATCTGTGTTTAAATAATAATAGGAATTAAAAACATTTTAGCTAGTGCTGGAGGGATATATGTAATACCTTTCAGAAAGAAAGTGTAAATCTGGGTACAAGCATTCTATAGCAAATACTGCAAAAATAAGTTTGAAAGACTAAACTCTTCATCCCATTGAAATGAAAATCCAGCGTCATCTGCAGTGCTGTTTACTGTACTGAGTAGCTAGTTTGGTCAAGTGCAATGCCTTGATTCTTATTGGACAGATAACAGAATGACAACTGTACATATTACTGAACTTTGTTGAGCAATTTATTTTCTCCTTAATACACTATGGGCTTTCAGGAAGTCTGGAAGAGAAAAATGACTTTTCTTTTTTAAATGGCTTTGTAGTTACTTTGCCTTTTGAGAGAAGACAGAGCGGGGCAAAGATAGGCTGACCTAGTACTCATGGCTGGAAAGACCATTTATGCCAGCCAAAGCTACTGTGAGCTGTAAAAGAGAAGTCTAACCAAACAAACTGTATTCCCTGAATTTACTGTCAAAACGGTAAAGATATACTGACAACTTCCCAGGAGTTTAAGCAGTGAGCTTGACAGCATGGCTTAGTATTACTATGCATGGTATGCATCTGGAAGTTTTTAATAAAAAAACTCTAGCATGGAGAAATTACACACGTAAAGGAACTAGGGCCTTTATGTTCTTGCATAGTTTCCTTCTGCGCATAGTTATTTAATGTTCTAGATTGCCACTATTTCTGAGGATACATTCCTGAATATTGTTTTGGTTCTGCAATCAAGTTCTGTATAAGGAATGCTATGTGTTGGTAGTATAATTTATGTTATTAATGCCAGTTTTGGAATGTTAAAAAGTCAATTTTAAAAAAACTTAAAAAAAATTTTAATCTATTTATTTATGGCTGTGCTGGATCTTTGTTGCTGCATGGGCTTTTTTCTAGTTTTGGTGAGCGGGGCTTACTCTCTACTTGTGGTGAATGGGCTTCTCATTGCAGTGGCTTCTTTCGCTATGGAGCAAAGGCTCAATAGTTGTGGCATACGGGTTTAGTGGCCCATGGCATGTGAAATCTTCACAGATTAGGGATCAAATTCATGTCTCCTGAATTGGCAGGCAGATTCTTTACCACTAAGCCACCAGGGAAGCCCCCAAAAGTTAAGGCAGAAAGTATCCTTGAGTTGAGACGTCTGAGGTGTACTTTCTCTTTTTTGACGTCTCCATTTTTGTTTAACTGTAATCCTATACCACTAGCATTTTGAATGTTCACACTGCTTTTGCAGTTATAGGATGTGGTGAGATTAATAATGTTCATTGAACTCCTAAAAACCAAGAATGAACGCAGAAAACACCCAGAGACAGATGTGATTCTCTATCAGGCTATATCTATGAACAGGCATTGCCCTAAAGTGAGCTGTTGTTGGCAAATAGAATAGACAAGGTTATCTTTGGGTTGTAGCCATGTATCTGTGAAATTGCAAAAATAGAGGGTCTTCTATGCTCTCAAATAACAGCTCCCATTCTAGTCAAATCTCTCTCCTCTCCATCCTCTCTTCTTCTTCTCTAGCATGAATATAACTCTATTTTACCTCTATTCTATGGATGACACTTTACCTGGCTTATAGTCTGCCTCTAAATTGACCATTCAGAAGCTTTGTCATCCTTAGGTCCCCAAACATCTAGGCTTTTCCTGGGCAATATTATACTTGTGATTATATCCAGCAACCTAACTGAGAAAACATCAATGGCAAATGTCAGTATTCTCTCAAATTTCAGAAAGTAACTGCTTCCCCAAAATTACTGTTAAAAGATAGTTTTCCAAAAAAGGTAAAATCAATGAACATGTGTTAAGGATTTTACTTGAATCAATAAAGAAGTAACTGGTAAGATGTTATAACCAGAATTTAGAGACAGATACATTTATAGATCTAGAATATTGAAACTAATATATAAATGGAGAGAAAATTGGACTTTTCCTCAGTAAGGAGATAAGGAGATAAATCAGCTGCACTCAGAATTTGCATGTCTATAAACAACAGTTAATTTTTTTAATGCACTAAGTTTTTTAAGAAATAGAGGAAGACAAGAGAATGGGAAAGACTAGAGATCTCTTCAAGAAAATTAGAGATACCAAGGGAACATTTCATGCAAAGATGGGCTTGATAAAGGACAGAAATGGTATGGACCTAACAGGAGCAGAGGATATTAAGAAGAGGTGACAAGAATACACAGAAGAACTGCACAAAAAAGATCTTCACAATCAAGATAATCATGATGGTGTGATCACTCACCTAGAGCCAGACATCCTGGAATGTGAAGTCAATGGGCCTTAGAAAGCATCACTACGAACAAAGCTAGTTGAGTTGAGCTATTTCAAATCCTGAAAGATGACTCTGTGAAAGTCCTGCACTCAATATGCCAGCAAATTTGGAAAATTCAGCAGTGGCCACAGGACAAGAAAAGGTCAGTTTTGATTCGAATCCCAAAGAAAGGCAATGCCAAAGAATGCTCAAACCACTGCACAATTGCACTCATCTCACATGCTAGTAAAGTAATGCTCAAAATTCTCCAAGCCAGGCTTCTGTAGTACGTGAACCATGAACTTCCAGATGTTCAAGCTGATTTTAGAAAAGGCAGAGGAATCAGAGATCAAATTGCCAACATCCTCTGGATCATGGAAAAAGCAGAGAGTTCCAGAGAAACATCTATTTCTGCTTTATTGACTATGCCAAAGCCTTTGACTGTGTGGATCACAATAAACTGTGGAAAATTCTGAAAGAGATGGAAATACCAGAGCACCTGACCTGCCTCTTGAGAAACCTATATGCAGGTCAGGAAGCAACAGTTAGAACTGGACATGGAACACTCTGTAGTAGTAATAGTAAGCTCCACAACTATGTTTTAAAGCTGGCCGGAGATTTTGAATAATAATCGGTCCATGGGAAGACGCACATAGAGTAAGCCTCTGGCCCCGTCACCCAGTTCCCCCGCAGGAAGTCTTAAATAATTCTTGCACACGTTCAACAGCAGAGTAGCCATTGGCACAACCTGCAGACTGTATTTAGACTTGCCAGTTTTATGCGAGTTTAGCGTGCACACATCACTTGCGTTACCACCGCCATCAAGACACAGAGCTGTGCCATCACCACGGAGGTCCGTGTGCGGACCTTCCACACGCACATCCACCCCTCGGCCCTCCACACTCTCCTGGAGCTGCAACTCCAGACAGCTACTGGTCTTTCTCCATCTCCACAGCTGTGCCATGTTGAAAACACCACAGAAATGAAACCACACAGGACAGAACCTTTGAGACTGGATATTTTTCACTCGGCATAATGTCCTTGAGATCTGCTCAAGTTGCTGCCTGTATGAATAGGTCACTCCTTTTCATTGCTGACTTATATTCCACGGTTATGGTGGACCACAGTTGCTGTAATCATTCACCTCCTGAAGGACAACTCGTTTTGATTCTGACTTTTGGGTGATTACAAAGAAGTGTCTACAACTTGGCTACTACAAAAAAAGCTGCAGTCTCTGTTTGTATACACATTTTTGCTTGAACACAGGTGTTCAGTTCTCCAGAGTAAGTGCCCAAGTGCCTGTGATTACTGGGTGCTATGATAAGTTTGTTTTTTCTGTTTGTTTTTTTTTTCTGGGTGGCTGTGTCAGTTTACACACCTCCCAGCAACACGAGTGATTCAGCTTCACATCTTGACAGCATTTGGTATTGTCACTACTTTTAGTTTTAGCTGTTCTGATTGGTGTATAATGAAATCTCACTGTGGTTTGAACTAGCATTCTCCTAATGGCTAATGATGTTACCAACATCCGCTGGATCATGGAAAAAGCAAGAGAGTTCCAGAAAAACATCTATTGCTGCTTTATTGACTACACCAAAGCCTTTGACTGTGTGGATCACAATAAACTGTGGAAAATTCTGAAAGAGATGGGAATACCAGACCACCTGACCTGCCTCATGAGAAACCTGTATGCAGATCAGGAAGCAACAGTTAGAACTGGACATGGAACAACACACTGGTTCCAAATAGGAAAAGGAGTACGTCAAGGCAATATATTGTCAGTCTGCTTATTTAACTTATATGCAGAGTACATTATGAGAAACGCAGGTCTGGAAGAAGCACAAGCTGGAATCAGATTGCCGGGAGAAATATCAATAACCTCAGATATGCAGGTGACACCACCCTTATGGCAGAAAGTGAAGAGGAACTAGAAAGCCTCTTGATGAAAGTGAAAGAGGAGAGTGAAAATGTTGGCTTAAAGCTCAACATTCAGAAAACGAAGATCATGGCATCTGGTCCCATCACTTCATGGGACATAAATGGGGAAACAGTGGAAACAGTGTCAGATTTTATTTTGGGGGGCTCCAAAATCACTGCAGATGGTGATTGCAGCCATGAAATTAAAAGACACTTACTCCTTGGAAGAAACGTTATGGCCAACCTAGACAGCATATTCAAAAACTGAGATATTACTTTGCCAACAAAGGTTCATCTAGTTAAGGCTATGGTTTTTCCAGTGGTCATGTATGGATGTGAGAGTTGGACTGAGAAGAAAGCTGAGTGCTGAAGAATTGATGCTTTTGAACTGTGGTGTTGGGGAAGACTCTTGAGAGTCCCTTGGACTGCAGGGAGATCCAACCAGTCCATCCTAAAGGAAAATTGGAAGGAAAGTTATGACCAACCTAGACAGCATATTAAAAAGCAGAGACGTTACTTTGCCAACAAAGGGCCGTCTAGTCAAGGCTATGGTTTTTCCCGTGGTCATGTATGGATGTGAGAGTTGGACTATGAAGAAAATTGAGCACTGAAGAATTGATGCTTTTGACCTGTGGTGTTGGAGAAGACTCTTGAGAGTCCCTTGGACTGCAAGGAGATCCAACCAGTCCATCCTAAAGGAGATCAGTCCTGGGTGTTCATTGGAAGGACTGATGCTGAAGCTGAAACTCCAATACTTTGGCCACCTCATGTGAAGAGTTGACTCATTGGAAAAGACCCTGATGCTGGGAGGGATTGGGGACAGGAGGAGAAGCGGACAACAGAGGATGAGATGGCTGGATGGCATCACTGACTTGATGGACGTGAGTCTGAGTGAACTCCGGGAGTTGGTGATGGACAGGGAGGCCTGGCGTGCTATGATTCATGGGGTTGCAAAGAGTCAGACACGACTGAGCGACTGAAGTTTTTAAAATTGGCGTTTTGTTGTTTTATAGTTTTATAGTGTGTTTTATAGAGTTAGTTTCTGCTGCACAGCTAAGTGAATCAGTTATATGTATACATGAATTCCCCTCTTTTTTTGATTTCCTTTCCATTTAGCATAGAGCATTGAGTAGAATCCCCTGAGCTGTACAATAGGTTCTCATTAATTATTGATTTCATACATAGTAGTGTATATGTCAGTCCTAGTCTCCCATCTCACCCACGCCTCCTTCCCTTCCTTAGTGTCTGTGTATTTGTTCTCTATGTCTGTGCTTATGTACATCTGTACCATTTTTCTAGATTCCACATGTATACTTTAATATATGATATCTGTTTTTCTTTTTCCGAATTTACTTCACTCTGTATGACAGTCTCTAGGTCCACCCATGTGTCTAATTATGTGACTTTGTTATTAGTTATCTACAACTTACAGCTTTTTACAATAGCTTCCAAAGAATTGGGTAAGTGGGACAGGTGTGCTCTGGATTATGCATAGTTTTTTGTTGGAGCATATGTTTTCCCCCACATTACATGAGAGCAACTTCACAGGAAAAATTTCTTTTAGGTAAAAACAACAAAAACATTTTTTTTTTTTTTT
>SJYT01069410.1:421412-489120 GCA_006410635.1 Cephalophus harveyi
GTGAAAGTGGGCACCCTTGTCTTGTTCCTGACTTTAGGGGAAATGCTTTCAGTTTTTCACCATTGAGGATAATGTTTGCTGTGGGTTTGTCATATATAGCTTTTATTATGTTGAGGTATGTTCCTTCTATTCCTACTTTCTGGAGAGTTTTTATCATAAATGGATGTTGAATTTTGTCAAAGGCTTTCTCTGCATCTATTGAGATAATCATATGGCTTTTATTTTTCAGTTTGTTAATGTGGTGAATTACATTGATTGATTTGCGGATATTGAAGAATCCTTGCATCCCTGGGATAAAGCCCACTTGGTCATGGTGTATGATCTTTTTAATGTGTTGTTGGATTCTGATTGCTAGAATTTTGTTAAGGATTTTTGCATCTATGTTCATCAGTGATATTGGCCTGTAGTTTTCTTTTTTGGTGACATCTTTGTCTCAGTTTGACTTTAAATGCTTCATTTACTAGACCCATGGTGGCAGTGTTGATTGCTATGCCTGTATTCCTAGCATCCTGGACATAAGTGGCCTTTAAAATGGTAATGCTGAAAATTTGTTTAAGGGAGAAACCACTTTGGAAGACTCAGCTTCCTGTGTTTGGGTATCAGTGAGTAGTTCTTCTAATGTAAAGGGAGGAATTGCTGACCTAGCTCTTGTGTTTTGGGATACGATGCCCAGGCAATTATTTCTACACAGACCACATTTGCTTGGTGTGAGCATGTGGCTGGCTCTGGGGTTCTGTGCTGCTATTTTGGACGTCCTGACTTTGACTTCAGTTATCATATTTACGAGTTTGGCTTTTCACTGGGCATTCCAACCAATTCCCTTCATATTCATTCATGTGTTTCCACTTCAGATGGTTGTCTTTAGTCCATACTGGGCTTCCTTGGTGGAAGCCCAGATGGTATAAGAATCTGCCTGCAATGAGAGAGACCTGGGTTTGATCCCTGGGTCAGGAAGATCCCCTGGAGTAAGAAATGGCAGTCCACTCCAGTATTCTTGCCCAGGAAATTCCATGGACAGAGGAGCCTGGTGGCCAACAGTCCATGGGGTCGCCAAGAGTCGGATATGACTGAGTGGCTAGCACTTTCACTTTCTGAGATTTATTTCCTGTTCTTGGCCAGTTACCTCTCCTGTTGTCTCTGTTTTGTTTGATCTTCCTCCCCTTCTCCTCATAGCTATGGACAGTGTTTACTTACCATCTCAAAGAGCTCAGCCCTCAGCTGCCCAGGGGTGTAGATACTCTTCTCTGCTCCAGCCTGTTTCAGTTGCTTCGACCTTTTGACTAAGCCCACTGAACTTGTGGCAGAAGAATGACTGAAGCTATATAGTGGCCCCCTCCCATATATTCTTGGAAGAAAGGATGTTAGAATAGGGGCTGGGTGGGTGGTGACACATTGAACCATATGGTGATTGGCCAGTTTTTATGGTAGGGAAATATTTACCTTCTTCAGAAGCAGTTTATGTTCTGGGAGTCTCCTATTACTAGGCAGAGGAGAGAATTATAAATATTAAATATTTTCTATATTAGTATATAAAATTTCTATTTTATAAGTAGTAACTGACCTCTGGTATTACCTAACTCCAACCACCCCTGACAAAGATTAAGGGATCATGTGTACAGTAGTCTTTAAATTCAATTAATAAAATATATATTATTCAATTAATAAAATATATATTGCCATTTACTATGAATGATACCCTGTGCCATATGCCTTACTATTTAAAGAAATAAGTAGGCTGCTAAACTCTTACAAAGGGAACAGTGGTGTTGAAACTGCAGACTGGACTACAAGGGAAGTAAAAGCTAGAAAAATATAGCCTGTAGTCAACTGTATCAAATTTTAATGGGTTTAAAACTACAATGATAATTGGTATTTGAACTCATAATTCCAGTTCATTTACTTTTTGTGAATTCAAAAATAGCAACATGTTATTAAAGAAGTTACTTGGATTTTAAAAAAACTTTTTCTAGAAAATGGTAAAGTTCGCTAATGAATGTTGTGATACTTTGGAGAAATGCTGGCTACATGCCAATCGGGTGATTTTTCTCAACATAAATTATCTTTGTGAGTTAGTTGTTAGGTCAAGTGTAACATTTTTAACCCTTCTGCAGGCTACTTTCCATTGGCAGTTATTTTTACGGAGACTTACAGGCTTTCTTAAAAGTCAGTTCAGATTCTATGGCCATGTTTCCTGGTGAGACAGAATCTCTGGGACTTGGCTAGACTCTTGGCTTTTAAAGAACAGAGTCCATTCAGGTGGCCTTAAGTGAAGAGGAGTGCAGGGATTCTGAGTTCTGTCACTGTTGACACTGTGGGCTGGATAGTTCTTTGTTGTGGGCGGTCCTGTGCCCTGTAGAATGTTTAGCAGCATCCCTGGGCTCTCGACTAGATGCTAGTTGCACTCCGTTTCTAGAATACAGACCATGTTTCAACATTGCCAGATGTTCCCCTGGGGTGGGGATCACTGCCAGTGATTGCAGAATGCGATTGTGTGCTCAGTCGTGTCCGATTCTGTGCAACTCCATGGACTGTGGCCCGCCAGGCTCCTCTGTTCGATTCTCCAGGCAAGACTACAGGAGTGGGTTGGTTTTCCTCCTCCAGGGGGTCTTACTGACCCAGGGATCAAACCCGCAGCTCCTGCAACTCATGCATTGCAGGTGGATTCTTTACCAGTGAGCCATCTGGATACCCAGTGAGTAAGGAAGGCAGGAATATCAGCTCCACAGCAGGCTCCTCTAGAAGAAGAGGAGATGGAAGGTGGTCTCTCTTCTCTCCCCCTTGTGGTAAAAGAGAGAAAGTATTGCCCCAGGTCGACCCCCTTCTTTGTGCTTGATTATAGCATTGTTTGGAGAAGGCGATGGCACCCCACTCCAGTACTCTTGCCTGGAAAATCCCATGGGCAGAGGAGCCTGGTAGGCTGCAGTCCATGGGGTTGCTAAGAGTTGGACACGACTGAGCGTCTTCACTTTTCACTTTCATGCATTAGAGAACGAAATGGCAACCCACTCCAGTGTTCTTGCCTGGAGAATCCCAGGGACGGGGGAGCCTGGTGGGCTGCTGTCTATGGGGTTGCACAGAGTTGGACACAACTGAAGTGACTTAGCAATAGCATTGTTATTATTATTAAAATCATACATACCTATGACAATAAACAAACATTTGTATGGCACACAATGTCTCCCCGTAGAGGAGTCTGCTGTTACTAATTTGTTGTGTATCTTCCCAATACAAACTGATTTACATCATTCAACACTATAGAGTAATCTGTTGTATAAACATACCACGATGTATACAATAAGACAGATCACTTTAAAAAGTTTAGACATTGCTTCCTAGTTCTTTTCCTATTTCCTGAAGGAAGATTGCTTTGATTTGTACTTTTATTCTACACAGCCTGATGCTGTACATGTGGCAGCTTAATAAATACTCACTGATGAAAGGTATTCAGTTCAGTTCAGTCACTCAGTCATGTCCGACTCTTTGCAGCCCCATGAACTGCAGCATGCCAGGCCTCCCTGTTCATCACCAACTCCTGAGGTTTACCAAAGCCATGTCCATTGAGTCAGTGATGCCATCCAGCCATCTCATCCTTTGTCATCCCCTTCTCCTCCTGCCTTCAAATCTTTCCCAGCATCAGGGTTTTTTCAAATGAATCAGCTCTTCACATCAGCTGGCCTAAGTATTGAAGTTTCAGCTTTAACATCAGTCCTTCCAGTGAACACCCAGGACTGATCTCCTTAAGGATGGACTGGTTGGATCTCCTTGCAGTCCAAGGGACTCTCAAGAGTCTTCTCCAACACCACAGTTCAAAAGCATCAATTCTTTGGTGCTCAGCTTTCTTCACAGTCCAACTCTCACATCCATACATGACCCCTGGAAAAACCATAGCCTTGACTAGATGGACCTTTGTTGGCAAAGTAATGTCTCTGCTTTTTAATATGCTTTCTAGGTTGGTCATAACTTTCCTTCCAAGGAGTAAGCGTCTTTTAATTTCATGGCTGCAATCACCATCTGCAGTGATTTTGGAGCCCCAAAATAAAGTCTGCCACTGTTTCCCCATCTATTTGCCATGAAGTGATGGGACTGGATGCCATGATCTTAGTTTTCTGAATGTTGAGCTTTAAGCCAGCTTTTTCACTCTCCTCTTTCACTTTCATCAAGAGGCTCTTTAGTTCCTCTTCGTTTTTTGCCATAAGGGTGGTGTTATCTGCATATCTGAGGTTATTGATATTTCTCCTGACAATCTTGATTCCAGCTTTTGCTTCCTCCAGCCCAGCATTTCTCATGATGTACTCTGCGTGTAAGTTAAATAAGCAGGGTGACAATATACAAACTTGATGTACTCCTTTTCCTATTTGGAACCAGACTGTTGTTCCATGTCCAGTTCTAACTATTGCTTCCTGACCTGCATACAGGTTTCTCAAGAGGCAGGTCAGGTGGTCTGATATTCCCATCTCTTTCAGAATTTTCCACAGTTTATTGTGATCCACACAGTCAAAGGCTTTGGCATAGTCAATAAAGCAGAAATAGATGTTTCTATGGAACTCTCTTGATTTTTCAATGATCCAGCGGCAATTGTTGGCAATTTGATCTCTGGTTCCTCTGCCTTTTCTAAAACCAGCTTACATATCTGGAAGTTCACAGTTCACATATTGCTGAAGCCTGGCTTGGAGAAATTTGAACATTACTTTACTAGCATGTGAGATGAGTGCAATTGTGAGGTAGTTTAAGTATTCTTTAGCATTGCCTTTCTTTGGGATTGGAATGAAAACTGACCTTTTCCAGTCCTGTGGCCACTGCTGAGTTTTCCAGCAATATGCTGATGATAAGTATTTAACAACAGCTCTAAAAAAAGAAGCCCCAGTTTATAGCATTTGTAGATTTCCAAGATGTGAATATCCTACCAGAGTCAGTTGAAAGCTAACAAAATGACATTAGGAAGCGATAAGTTTGGGTGTTGACTAGTTTCATTTTTCATATAATTTATCTCATTGTAAGGTTATATAGTTTAAATTTTAATAATGACTGTTTTAATGATAAACTTCCTAAGTCCTGAAAAGTGAAAATTGGATTTCCTGAGTTAGCATCCAGTACTCATTGGCACTGGTATCCCTGATTCTATATAGAATGTATTATGTGGTTCTTGATAATGTCTCCAAATGGTAATGCTGTCTTTGATAGTATTTTAGAATCTCAGTGTTGTAAAGATCTTTAAAGGCTATCCAGACTTAACATTGTACCTGATAGTTGAATTCCCTGAGTGACATTTTGACTAAATGATCATAGCTCATTATTATTTCTTGAATAGACCATTCAATCTTTGGACCAGTTTATTACAAAGCTTCTTCTGTTTGTTAGGTTAAAATTCATCTTTTGGTCATCCACCATTTGATTCTGTGTACCATTCCGCCCTGCATCATAAAAAAGAATTCAAATACCTCTGTCTTTTGACAACTCTTCAAATATGTGAAATCATCTATTCTAATTTCTTATTGAGAGTTTTGTTCTAAAATGCCATTGACTGATTGAGATATTTCAGGGTGTCTGCTTCTTTCTTAAAATGCTGCACATTGATTTGAATAAAGCCTCAGATGCCTGGTGGTCATGTATGAGGAGGAAAGAGAAGAAAACTTCCCTAGTTTTATATACTCTACTGCAAATTCAGCCTAATATGACAGTAATTTTCTTTCTGGTTCCATAATTCTACTGACACTGAGTTTAATATTGATGAAAACCTCTAAGTATTTTTCACATATGATTCTGTTAAGGCCTGTCTTTCTCACTCTTGATTTTGCAGTTTTGTGTTTTTGGGGGAGTGGGGAGGCAAATCAAGACTTTATATTGTAGTCACTAGATTTTCATCTATTTTTATAGACCCAAATCCCAGCCTTTCAGGACTTGTTGGGATTGTGATTCTTTCAATACATTTCCAACTTTTCTTGGCTTCATATGATCTGGAAATTTGATGAACTGACCAACATGATTTTCTTCTGATTCTGTGATGAAATGCCCAAGCTTAAGAGAGCTCAGGAGAGAAGCAAATGGCTTTCTAGTAGTCTTTCCCTTTTGCTTACCATTCATCTATTTATGAGCGCCTTACGAATTGTCTTTATAACAATGATCCATGTCCTCTTTTGTCTTTTGTTTATATCAGTGTGTCCAGCTGTGTTCCCCAGAACACCATTTCTTCTTCATGTTTGCAAACAAGTTTCAAGACAAGTTAGAGATGCACTGAGTTAAACAAATGTAAGCAGGTTTATTTACTGTAGGATATGTGTATTGTGATCTCCAAAATGCGGAATATAATGTATCACGTTTTAAACATTTATGGTCATGGAATGCTTTTCTGTTTAGATAACATTATATGTCTAACAGCCACCTGTTCATGGGTGGATAAATGCTTTTGTTAAACTAGGGTGTTCTGTCTTCAGATTGGAGTGTAAGAGCCACCTAACAGCATTCAGATAACTTAAAACATTCTTCTTTCCAAGTATAGCCCTGGTGGCCCAGGTAGAGAACCTGCCTACAATGCAGGAGACCTGGATTCAGTCCCTGCAGTTGGGAAGATGCCCTGAAGGAGGGCATGGCAACCCACTCCAGTGTTCTTGGCTGGAGAATTCTATGGACAGAGGAGCCTGGCGGGCTACATTCCATGGTGTCGCAAAGAGTTGGACACGACTGAGCAACTACTGATCTACTACATAGTATTTATGGGTTACAGGTGTACAGTATAGTGAGTAACAATTTTTAAAATTATAGTCCATTTGTGGTTGTTATAAAATATTGGCTATATTCTCCATGTTGTATAATATATTCTTGTAGCTTATTTTACACCAGTAATTTGTATCTCTTATTCCCTTACCTTTATGTTGCTCCCTTTCCCCATTAACAATTTTTGTCTTTTTATGCCTTTTGATTATTTTTAAGTTATAAAAAATAACTTCACAGGGGGAATAATCTTATATCTTTATGCCTTTGTTTGGATTGCCTATATTACCTATAAGTAGAATTGGTAATTCAAATATTATGAATGTTTCTACATCCCATAATGCATACGAATTACATAGAAAGTGAATAGAAGTGTTGTTCTCGTGGCACCCTCTCTAGCGTAGTAGGGAACTCTTGAAGTGGGGTGGTAGTAAAAGGAATTAGGAAATGGTATTTTAAAATATTTAAAAATTCTTCTTGATGCTATAGTTAAGTGAAATCTTCTCATAATTCCTTCCAAAGTCTGTTCATTTTTTCACCCTTTAGCTCTGGTTTAGTTTTTGTGCTATAAATGGGAAAATATTGTAGTTTCGTAAGTACAAAAGAGTGAGTGTGTGCTAAGTCACTTCGGTCATCTCTGACTCAGCAATCCTATGGACTGTAGCCTGCCAGGCTCCTCTGTCCATCGGATTCTCCAGGCATGAATACTGGAGTGGGTTGCCATCACCTCCTCTAGGGGATCTTCTCCACCCAGGGGTTGAACCCATGTCTCTTATGTCTCCTGCATTGGCAGGCGAGTTCTTTACCACTGAGCCACCAGGGAAGCCAGTATTCTGATTATAATAATCATTGATGCTTTTGAACTGTGGTGTTGGAGAAGACTCTTGAGAGTCCCTTGGACTGCAAGGAGATCCAACCAGTCCATTCTGAAGGGGATCAGCCCTGGGATTTCTTTGGAAGGAATGATGCTAAAGCTGAAACTCCAGTACTTTGGCCACCTCATGCGAAGAGTTGACTCATTGGAAAAGACTCTGATGCTGGGAGGGATTGGGGGCAGGAGGAGACGGGGACGACCGAGGATGAGATGGCTGGATGGCATTATGGACTCGATGGACGTGAGTCTGAGTGAACTCCGAGAGATGGTAATGAACAGGGAGGCCTGGCGTGCTGCGATTCATGGGGTCGCAAAGAGTCGGACACGACTGAGCGACTGAACTGAACTGAACTGACTGTTCTTGAAGTTTTGTCCTGAGGCTTTGCAGAAACTTTGATTTCTGTTGCTATTATTCATTGGAAAGATGGATTTAAAATGCAGCCAGAAACCTATCAACATTCTACTGTGTTTTTGGAATATTTGAAGAATTGCTTAGTATGAACTTTATTCTTCATATAAAAACAGGATTTCATGGAGAGGTGAACTAGTTTCAAAAATATACTTGAAGCAAAAACATAATTTAACAGTGTGACTCATCAGTTCCCATTAGGTTGGTTTTCTGTTGCCTGCAAGATGGCATATTGACATGTTCTGGAAACTCAGTGAGAATACATGATTTTATTAATGGAATTGCATTTGACTGTAACTTAGAAATAACGGTCCCTGTTCTAGAGGTTTTCAGAGAAGAGAAGTGTTTTCAAGGAAGAAAGTTACTAGAGTGAATAGGAAATGGGCTTATATTACTACAAAATAGAGCTATATCTACCCACTCCAGTGTTCTTGCCTGGAGAATCCCAGGGATGGGGGAGCCTGGTGGGCTGCTGTCTATGGGGTCGCACAGAGTCGGACACGACTGAAGTGACTTGGCAGCAGAGCTATATCTTTAAAAAAAAAAAAAAAAAGCCTTCTATTAATCTCTTTACCCTAGATGTTTTTGTTTAGTCCCTAAATTGTTTCCTACTCCTTTGTGTTCCCATGGACTATAGCCCACCAGGCTCCTCTTTCCATGGGATTTCCAAGCAGAATACTGGAGTGGATTGCCATTTCCTTCTCCAGAGGATCTTCCCACCCCTGGAATCTAACCCACGTCTCCTGATTCTCCAACACTGGCAGATGGATTCTTTATCACCGAGCCACCAGGGAAGCCCCTTTACTTTAGTGTCACTCCTTATTAACTAGCTGGGCATAATCTGTTAATCCAGTATTTTGGGGAAAAATAGATTAATAACCATTAAGAACTTGGAAGTGGCCTTTCCCATTGAAAGCTATTGTACTTCTTGCATATAAAAATATGCTTTGAGTAGATTATTAGTTGTGACCATTATGGGACCAAGTTGTCCCTTTAGGTCACAATCAGCTCATATCCATGCACCTTCCAGAATGGACACTCAGGCCAGTTAAACATTCCAAAGGTGACTTGAGATATGGAGTGCTAGTCCTTCCTTGCAAAGTTAGAATTTCTACTGTTTGATTAAAAAGCAATCTAAAAATGTCAAAATAACTGTTCTTCCCACACTTCCAACTTTAAAAAATACCTCATTTATTTGGAACCTAGGTTTTCTTTCCTGTTTTTGGAAAAGAGACAAATTCTAAAAATATAGCAAGCTGATGTCAGGGATTTGTTCAAGACAGCAATTTTCAGGTCGTGACATAAAGTCAATTCATAGCAACGTCATAATCTGTAGTTGCTGGGTTTCATTCTTAATCACAAAAGAAAAATTAAGCAATGTCTTAAAAAGTTGTAGGTTTTTTCAGTAGGTCTTTCTACTAGTGTTTGGTCTTCTGACTCTGATTATTGAGATTGTTAGTAAAGCCAACACAGAGCAGATGAAGTAAATAACCAACACTAGCCTTGACATCAACATGAGCATCAATCATGGTCTGCCGTTTTTTTGATCATAGAGTACATTTTTTATAAGTAAGATCCATACCACAGAAGTTAGTCATGCAGTATTTTTTTCTCTGAACATCCTCAGTAATTATCTTGGATTTTCTGAATGCAATTATCATTCTGCAGATCAGCAAGGCTTATTTCAAAAACATGACCCTTGAGGCCATCAGGTCAATTTAGTTTCTTGAGTTCTCCTGACTAGCATTTTCCATAGTTCTCATAGCTCGTGCTTTCATGTCCTACCAATCTTTTTTAGAAAATAGATCAATCATTTTCTTCTTGGCTCTCTTTTTTCTGCCTTCCATAAGGCTTTTGTTCTTGCCAGCTGCCATGGTGCTGCTTGCGGAGCCAAAAGGGTGTGTTTCCTTTAAAATCGATAAGATTCAGGTTAAGCATTTTTGGCAAGAATATTTTATAGGCAATACTGTCTCATCCTTTGTTGCTTTAAAAGCTAAATACAATTCCACTGAATGGATGTATAATTGAAACGAGACTGTCAATGGATAAACATTTGGGTTGTTTTTCACCTTAAAATATCTTTTCAACATAGAGTAATGCACTTTGGTAAAGAGAAGAGAATACTTAAAATTTGCTCATATTTTCATCTTCTTCATTCAGGCCTGTTGAAGTGTTTAATATTTGTATGTTTTCTTCAGTCCTAAAGCAGACCCTGGAGAAGGAAATGGCAACCCACTCCATTATTCTTGCCTGGAGAATCCCAGGGACGGGAGCCTGGTGGGCCGCCGACTATGGGGTCGCACAGAGTCGGACACGACTGATGTGACTTAGCAGCAGCAGCAAAGCAGACCCAGAGAGTGAGAATTCACTTGTGTGAAAGACAACAGTTTAAGGTCAATGCAAATGCTTGAATCTCAGTGTGATTATTCAGAATGTTAAAAGGGTCATCACCAAAGAGAGAAGTATTTTTGCATTGGCTCTGTTCTGAAGGCTTCTGTGAAAAGATGCTTGCTCTGAAGCAGGGGGGTGTAGATCAGTTTGTGGAAGAGCTCTATGAAAAGTAGCTTCCTCATAAGAAGATGTAGACCCTTTGCTAGCTGCTCGACCCTGCCGCATCTTTCAGTACCCTTAGAATCATTAGACTGGGCTTTGAACCCTTAATTGTAGGATTTTTCATAAGTGGTCTGTTCTTTAGAAAACATTTTTAAAAATATCTTTTATATTAGATTATTTGCTTTTATACACTTTTTTAAAACTATTCAAGAACTCATAGTTTGCTTTTAATTATGAGAGATATATATATATATATATTTTAAAAAATCACAAAATTACCTTCTTAGTGGCTAAACACTAAATCAGTTGCATTCCTTGGTCCTTGACTATGAAAATCTCATAACTACAGTTTAAAAAGATTTTAAACTTAAACCAGTTGTAACAAATTGGAGGATTAGTTTACTTTCTTAAAAAAAATCATTTGTTGAGAGTTTTTCAAGGGAGGTGAATCCCTTGTCCAAGTCACCAAATTCTTCATGAACAGAACTGAAACTGAAAGGTAGTCCTTGGGGAAAATATTCTTATTTTAACTACCTCATTAAGAGAAGGCTGTTTCTCATAATTAGCCAGACCTAAGGACTCAGTGTGGAGAAGGAAATAGCAACCCACTCCAGTGTTATTGCCTGGAGAATCCCAGGGACAGGGGAGCCTAGTGGGCTGCCGTCTATGGGGTCGCACAGAGTCGGACACGACTGAAGTGACTTAGCAGCAGCAGCAAGGACTCAGTGTAGCATATGGTAAATTTTCATAAGAAATGCATTTCTTATATGTATGATAGTATATTTAGTTCTTTAGAATTCTGTAAGAACTGATAAATGGCCATTCAGTTCTATAAAATAACTTTCATAGAAAGAACATAAAAACATTTCTCAAGAAACTATAGGACTAAATTTTTAAAAATATATAGTTTAAGGCATCTAGCCTTTTTCTGTGATGAAGCCGCCAAATATTTATTTCAGTATACCATTTTAACACGTATGAAATATGAATGCTCGACAGAAGATATAATCATTGTACATTTATAAAGTTCCATAGTTGCATGCTGTCTGACTAGTAGACTCTAATGGGTTTGAAATTGAATAGATCAAGTTCTATTATTGTGTTTGCAGAGAGGTGGCCTGGATTGATGTGCTGATTCAACTCAAGTTCATTAAAATAACAGCACATATTGAGTTGAGAAAATATTCACATGCAAGTCATGGTGTGACATAATGATAATAAGATATATTAACTGAGCCAGAAAAACTCTAATATTGAACTGCAGAAGTAGAATTGTTGCAGGAAAGGGGTCCCCTTCCTGGGCCGTAAACTGGGCTCTTGTCTAACACTCGGAAATGAATTGTCCGAGGAGATGCTTGTGCTGACAAAGCAAGAGATTTTACTGGGAAAGGGCACCCGGGTGGAGAGCAGTAGGGTAAGGGAACCCAGGAGAACTGCTCTGCGCGTGGCTCGCAGTCTCGGGTTTTATGGTGATGGGATTAGTTTCCGGGTGGTCTTTGGCCAGTCATTCTAATTCAGTCTTTCCTGGTGGTGTACACATCGCCCAGCCAAGATGGACGCCAGAGAGAGGGCTTCTGGGAAGTGGGCGGACACACGGTGTCTCCTTTTGACCTTTCCCGAACTCTTCTGGTTGGTGGTGGCTTATTAGTTCCGTATTCCTTACCAGGATCTCCTGTCATAAAACAACTCATGGGAATGGTTGCTAAAGGGCCTGGCCAGGGTGGGCGGTTTCAGTCAGTGTGCTTCCCCTAACAGAATCAGATACATGGAAATGATCTAAAAGACTTCCAAGGTATTGATGTTTACTACTAAGTGAAATTTCTCTATGAACTATGTGTTAATATTTTCAATAAAGGCTTTTATTTATTATTGAAGTGTAAGAAGCCAGATTTTCTTGGGACATTGTTCTGATATTTATTACAGGAAAAATCCAAATTAGTTGCTACCTACTTTGAGAAGAAATTCTCTTTCAAAACTGGAGAAGTCAGTAAGGTTTTCCTTCCTCCCTCTCTTGCCCCACTCCTGCCTCTTGTCTTTCAATCAGGCTAATTACCTGAAACAACTGCTTATCATTTGAGGCTTTTTAGAAATTAGTACAAACATGTGAATGATGATGGACTTTACACAGGGGTTTCCTGTCTGGTTGGTAAAATATATTGTCATGGAGAAAACAGAGGTGCTAATCCCATTGAAGTTTTCAATCATCCCTTTCAGAAGCACAGGTGGAAGGAGAAGGTGAAGAGGAACATACAAGGCTGCATTTGTAACTTGTGCTTGGGACAAGTAGGTAGCAGTTCTGTGTGATGCACAGACTGAACCATGCATGTAGTATTTTGTTTAGTTTTGAAGGAAATACTGACAAATGAGAGCAGTTCTAGAGGGATGCAAGGCAATGAGGTTGAAAAACATCAAAAAAAAATATATTTTTTAACATCTGAAATTTATCTTAAAGGAACAACAGCAGAAGAAAATAGGAACACTTAACTTGAAAAAGACAAGAGCTAGAGATGGTAGTGATGCTAAGGAAGCAGGGTGGCTATTGTAAGATGTGTGGTGGACCATGTCTGCTTAGAACTGCAGGGCAGAACTTGGATCTGGGAAGAAGTTAGCAGGGAGTAAATCTTGGTACCTACTCCACTCCCAACAACGTTCTTGTTTAAAAATGGTTTCCTTTCTAATACAACACTGTAAATCAACTACATTTCAGTTTTTAAAAAAGTAGCTTCCTTTAGCTGTGATGGACTGTCTATCATGGGGAGATTTCAAGAATGACAGTGAAAATAGTTATTAATTGCCTTCTATGTGTCAAGCCCCGTCTTAGGTATATGCAATAATATGACATAATCTTTATCCTTGAAAAGTGAAAGTGAAATGTGCTCAGTCATGTCCGACTCTTTGGGACCCCAGGGACTATACAGTCCATGGATTTCTCCAGGCCAGAATATTGGAGTGGATAGCTTTTCTCTTCTTCAGGGGATCTTCCCAACCCAGGGGTTGAACTCAGGTCTCCTGCATTGCAAGTGGATTCTTTACCAGCTGAGCCACCAGGGAAGCCCAAGAATACTGGAGTGGGCAGCCTATCCCTTCTCCAGCAGATCTTCCTGACCCAGGAATTGAACCGGTCTCTTGCTCTGCAGGAGGATTCTTTACCAGCTGAGCTATCAGGGAAGCCCCTTTATCCTTGAGAACCTATCTAGTAAAAAGAGACACATGTAATAAGCATAGTTAAATGTTATCAGTTCTGTGAGAGCAGCGTTTGCAGAGAAGAGTGAGCCAGGGAAGACGAGAGAAGAGATTGTCTTTGAGGTTAACACTGGACAGTGTATAGGCGTCTGCCCAGAGGCGGGAGGCTGAGAGAGGACCTCACATGGCTTCCTGTCAGAGGTTTTGTAGGAAGGCATTTACCGCTTTCTCAGCAGGGTGGTGTGTAGACAAACCCCAGGGCCTGTTATAATTCTATAGCTCTACCAATGATTGCCTTCTAAAATAAAACTTTACAGAGAGAAACCTAACATTGCACTCTATTCTTCCTTTTGCCTGAGGTTGAATGAAGTTGTCATTTCTGGTAATATTTCTTATATAAAGAGACAGAATTATTACAACTCTTTGGGAAAATGCCTGTTGGCAGTAAAGAGCACTTGTTTCCAAGGGAAGACAGAGTCCCTTTCCAAATCCTCTTTTCTTCTCCCTCCGGCGCCTCTGCATATTCTGTAGTTGACTACATCCACTGTTTTCTATGCTGTGTGGCAGGATGTTACAAAGAGGGTCCCTCATATCTCTATCTTGCTTTGTGTCCGGACACACTAATCTTTTTGTTAGGTCTTGGTTGGTCACTTCAGCCTAAACCCCATGAAACCTCTGGGGAAAAGTGGTCAGTGATGAACTTTTGTGACAGACAGACATCAGTTCAAAGCCTGTGCAGTGTTAGGGTTGACGGAAGCTATAATAGTCCATGAGAAGAGGCTCACAGGGGGTCCTTTTTCAGGGCAAAAGGACAGATGGTTTTCTCTACTCGAGATCATACACAATGCACAATAGCTCCAATACTTGCTCCTAACCCATGTTAGATGCCCGCCTTCTTCATGATGGGAACGGACACTTTTTATAGACCCAGCAGGGGGACATTTACTCGTTGCTACTGTTCTTTTCAGCTGTTTTGTTGGTAGGCTAAGCTTGCCCTTTTGTAGAGTGACAAAAAAGGGATTTAGTAAAACACTGGCTCCATAAAGAGGGTCATTGTGTATACATGTACCTTCATTGTAAAAACTAACATATTTTAAACACAGTCAAAGGAAAGTTCAACAATCAATAACTCTGGGTCTCAATTATTTGTGGTAAAATATAATCAATGGTTTTCATTGTGTTAATGCATGCTGAAAATTTTCATAGAGAAAGTTAATCATCTGTATATTATATAAGATACACAGTATATTATTTCTAGACAATTTTAAGTATCATAACCACATGTACTGAACCAAGCTACTTAAATATCTATTATACCAGCTTTAATTGCTGAATTTAGTCATAATTTTTCAGTTATACATAGAATATGGTTTTCCATTTATACTTTCAAGTGTCTTAAATACTTAATTTAGCTTTACAAAGAAAGAGATAGCTTTGTATGTTTCTTTGAATTCTTAGACTGTTTGTTTTAATAGAAATTAATTGGAAATATTTATTTGTCTTTTTTTTTTTTTTTCCTCAGAGAATACCTCTTTTGGGGAGGGAGATGTGTATAAGAGACAGGAATAATATCAGTTTAATTTATTAGAATCTTATTAAATTGTGTATTTTTCTTTTCATCTCTTTCTGTTATATCCAGAATTGGAAATTTGAGATGAAAATAATCTTTACATAGAAAATTAGGGTGTTTTTTAAGTAAAGAATCAGAAAAGCAGATTTTGAATTGAGTTTTGATTGTCAACTTTTTTTCAAATTGAAAAAATAAAACATTGATTGACAGGAAAATAAAATATACTTTGACAAATTGGAGATTGTGTAATATAAATACAAAGAAGCATCACATGATACATGACTGATTTCTAAGATGAGTGGTATTGATTGTATGTGCTATCTGGAAGAAAGAGGATTTGCGACTGTGTGTCAGGTAATCCTGTGTTTTGCCATGTAAAGAAGAAATGTCCTTTAAAAATTCTTTGTTTTTGTACTCATTTGATCTCTATAGCAACCTGGACAGCAGGTATGACAGGCGTTATTATCACAATTTACACAGAAGAAAGTCAAGACCCAGAGGTAATGCCACACTTGCCCAAGTTGGAAGTGTCAACCTTTTCTTTTCCTGATTGCTAGGTTGGGTCTTCTGCTTATGCACAGAGTAATAATTTCCTTAAAATAGGGTTGCTGACACACTGAGAAAGGTGGCCATTAGTACCTTTGATGCTATTAGAAACCATTGGGTCAAACATAATTGCTTTCAATCAACTAATTACATCTTTTCAGAAGTAATAATCATATGAAAACACATTATTTTGAGAACTTGGTGTGTTATTATCTTCTGGCAAGCAAGAAATGCAAAAGTTACATTCATTTTCTGTATATTAATGATTTTTTAGCAGCCCAATTTGCTGATGTAGTTCAGTGCCAATTTGGTTCTTCCACAAGACTATATAAGATTCTATGTGGTACTTGGCAAATTTGAGGTAAATTTGAAATTTCAATTATTAGCATTTAGTTTAATAAAAATCTGGGGATATATTTCTTACACAATCAACTCATGTTTAGTTTTTTAAAGTCTCATTACTTTTTGTTGGAAGACAGCCTTCCAACTTGGTGACTTAGTGACTTCCAAATTACTGACTTAGTAATTCAGACAATTACAATAATCTTTGTTGTTGTGTTAATTGAGACTCTGGTGAGACTGGAATATTTTGCTGAGCTGGGTGGGGTTACAGAGGAAGTAATCCAATGTGTGGCATCTAATGTCTCTTGATCGTCTCTGTCTGGAATTTAGTTCAGATATTACCCAATCCTTTACATCTTCTCTACCTCTGGTGGTTCTTCACAAGGCCATCTGAGGACATTTCTAAAATGCAAATATTATGTCATGCTTAAATATCTCCATTCACTCACCATGCTTTTAAAAATAATTTTACTTTATTTATTTTTGGTTGTGCTAGGCCTTCATTGCTGCTCAGATATTTTTCTCTAGTTTCAGTGAGTGGGAAGCCCACGCTCTTTTTTTGGAGCACAGGCTCTCGGGCGCATGGACGTCAGTAGTTGCCACTCCCAGGCTCTAGAGCACAGACTCCATAGTTGTGGCACACGGTCTTAGTTGCCCCAAGGCCTTGGGATCTTCTCAGGTCAGGGGTTGAACCCGTGTGTCTAGCATTGGCAGGTGGACTCTTTACCATTGGGCCACCAGGAGAGCCCTCCCATTGCTTTAAGGATGAAGCCCGCTTGACACAGTGCTTATAGTCTTCATTCCCTCAGGTATGCTGGTTTCTACTTTGTGTCTTTGCTTTCTTATTTTTGCCTGCAGTGTTCTCTATTCATCTCTGCCTGCCTGTGCTTCAAAACCTGCTCAAATGTCAGTCCAGATGACTTGCCTCCCCCCAAGTCTTCCAGGCATAGTTAGAACCTCTATTGAGGATTTCAATAGATTGCTCTCATAGGAATACTTCTTCACATCTCAGTTATTTATTTGGGGGCATGTCTAGCCTACACAGTGCCTCCCTCGTAGTGTATACTCAGTGAGCATTTGATGGAGAATCTCTGCTTTCAAAGAGCTTTATGAAGAGCTGGGTAACACAACTATCAGTGAACTCAGGTTATAAAAAAGATTTTTTGGCTAATCATAGATAATGCTCTCATGATTACCTTAGTTTCTTTTTCCTTTAAATTATGGAGTTGGATTAAATGATTTCCAAAGTATATACTTGCTTAAAATTTGGCCAAGTAAGGAGAGTAACAATGGGATATATTTTAATAATGGCATGTAGGAAGTGGTGTTTCATTTGCACACTGTTGCACATATTAAAGAAAAACTTTAGCCCCCTCCATGCTTTCATTGTGATACAATTGGAAAGAGGCTTCTTGATTCTTAACCCAACTTTTCAAAAATTTACAGAAATGCCCTGCATGCTAAGTGAAGACTTCCAGAGAAAAAGTCTTTACAATGAAAACATTGATGGAATTTTGAAAGGATTTAGTTTCTCCCCTCCCCACCCCTGCTGATTCTTTGAAAAAGTTTAGCATGAGCACTATAAAAATTATATGCTTTCTCCCCAGGTTCTAAGTCACATCTTAAAATTTGAAGTAAAAAGGAACTCATCAGTATGAAAAATAACTATGGTGTCCAGGGTTGAAGTTTTTTACATAAAGAATTCCCTGGAAAGGTGCTGGTCAAATTTCTCTTTTGCACAGTTCATAGCATGTAACTGGTATTCAATAATATTTAATATAATGAATGACAGAGTCTTTGAAAATTTAGGCCTCTAAAGACCAAATCCAAGATGGTAGATGGGATTTTCACATGACTGTGAAGACAACGTAGAAGTTGACATAGTTGGCCTCCTGGGGGTGTTTCATCACACAAATGAAGGAGCTGCTGCTGCTGCTGCTAAGTCGCTTCAGTCGTGTCCGACTCTGTGTGACCCCATAGACGGCAGCCCACCAGGCTCCCCCGTCCCTGGGATTCTCCAGGCAAGAACACTGGAGTGGGTTGCCATTTCCTTCTCCAATGCATGAAAGAGAAAAGTGAAAGCGAAGTCGCTCAGTCATATCTGATTCTTTGCAACCCCATGGACTGCAGCCTACCAGGCTCCTCCGTCCATGGGATTTTCCAGGCAAGAGTACCGGAGTGGGGTGCCATTGCCTTCTCCAATGAAGGAGCTATATTCACTTAATTTATTTTAGTGAAAGAAAGACTATTCCCTTTAATAGCCACTTATTTAAGGCCAAAGGGTAAAGAAGGCCAGAGGAAGTGATGTCAATTTCAGTTAGGTTCTATTTTATAGAATGTAGTACACTATAAAATTTGGCATTTTCTCTCCCAGCTTTCTGTAACAGCCAACATTATTTTATTTGCCTTCATTAAATTTACATTTTAGCTTCTGCTTTTCTATGTTATTAGGATTTTTGCATTTAAGTGTTTTTGAGTAAAAATAATAAATGGAAAAGAAAATTGCACTATATTCTAAATTAATGCAAACAAGAAAGTTGATTATTTTTCACTGAGGCAGCAGTGGTGAAGCCAGTGAATGGAGCTTAGACTTTGGAACCAGATAGGACTGGCTGTGATGCTCAAACTTACCAACTGTTTGACCTTGGGCACACGACTGAAATCCATCCAGCCTCAGTTTTCTCATTCATAAAACAGAAATGTTAACATCCATTAAGAATTAGGAACAATGTATAGTAGGCATCTAGCATCATGTTGTCACATAGGAATGTGTTAAACAAATGGAATATAATAATTTTGGTGGCTAAGTCATGGATGCCTCTGGTCTTTAAATTCTAGTTTTTATTGAAAGAATTACATTCCATAAAATTTTCAGTGCCTGACACGTAGCCTGACACAAATATTTACCAAGTAAATGAACTAGTGTAATTTTATGCAAGAAGGGCCTGCTCACGTAAACCATTGGTGTTGTGTAGTATAAATACTAAACAGGGAAAACTGAGAAAACGGTCGAGTGGAGTGTGTGTGTGTGCTCAGTCACGTTCAACTCTTTGGATACTCCGTGGACTGTAGCCTGTGAAGTTTTCCAGGCAGAATACTGGAGCTGGTTGCTATTTCCTACGCCAGGGGATCTTCCCAACCCAGGGATTGAACCCGTGTCTCCTGCATCGGCACGTGGATTCTTTACCGCTGCCCCAACTGGGAAGAGTTGGAGAAGTAGTTCTAGATGCCTGAGCTGTCATGAAGCAGGGCTGGACTGCATCCTCTAGGGGAAGGTTCCAGGAGAGGGTCCTCCCCCTTAATTCTCTATAGATTTATGTGGATGGTGAAGGGGCAACATGGTGAGTCACCATGAAGGAGGGAACCAGGAGGAGGTGGTCTCCTTAACAAGGGGTGCCCTCAGATCTCAGAGACTGGGTACCTTCTGTTAAGCCAACTCACGCTCTGAGGCCAGCCTTGTGCTGAGGCCTGGATATATAGATTTGCCCTCCTGAGCAGTGGAGGTAGTCCCGTTTAGCAAATACCTTTTCTGGTTCATACATAGGTTATCATGACTGACTGTTAATCTTTTTCTGTTTCATAAACAGTATTAAATTTGTGCATGTCTTTGGCTCCACTTATCTCAGAATAGTTTGTTATTTTTGAAGGAGTTACACAGGTTTATTGCACAAGAATATAAAGATAAAAGAAGTATTTTTTCCAAAAAAACTGCTCTTTTCTCCAGAAGAAATCATAGTAGCCTATTTCTTGCATTATCTTTCCAGAAGTGGTTTATGCATGCAAGTATTCCTTTGTGGCTCAGATGGTAAAGAATCTGCCTGCAGTGCAGGAGACCCAGGTTCGATCCCTGGCTCAGGAAGATCGCCTGGAGAAGGGAGTGGCTCCCCACTTCAGCATTCTTGTCTGGAGAATTCCATGGACAGAGGAGCCTTCTAGGCTATAGACCATGGGGTCGTAAAAAGTCAGATACGAGTGAGTGACTATCACTCTCACTTTTTTGTTTCATGTAGGTTCCATATGCTTTATTAGGACTGTAGTCACCACATATAACCTCACAACAGCAGTAGTTTGCAACATAAAGTGTATACAAACCTTGTGATTAAATGTGCATAAGTACCTACCCTAATTGTAACAGTTTCTTGAAAAGAAAAAACAATGGGAAAAAAAGTTCAAATAACTGCAGATAGACATCCTTTGGTCACTCCAATCTCTTCATGCATATGCTGTTACCTGTGGTGAAAATAATTGAGCTTTGTTAAAACAGTGTTGTCTTTGTAATACCCTGCAGATATTCACACCTTTTAAAAAATGTTTAAAGGTGAGTTTCCGTCAGTGTGATAATTTACTTATAGTCCAAATTTTATGGTAACTTAAATTTGGCATTTTAAAGTTTTAGATTTCTTTCTCCCAGATAATCTCTCTTACAATGCACAATTTTTCCATACTAACAAAATAATCTTGATGAATGGGTTTCATAAATAAGATAAGACAATATGAGCTAAATCCAAACCTCAGATAAAGTCTAATTTGATTAAAGGTCTTTTGGGTAGTTTTGTACTGTGTTATTCATAAAGGACATATACAAAGCTGTACTGACTAAATTAAAAAAAAAATGAAGTGTGAAATTTTTTTGTTTGACTATTATGCTGAAAACTGACAATGGAATTTTGTTTAACTTGATCAGGGACATTGAACAGTTTTTAAAAGTTGGCTTATTTCCTAGTTTCTTTGATTTTTTTTTTCCCATTTTTAGATCCTTATAAATACAATTGAATAGTAAAGAACGTTTAATGTTTTGAATGTGAAAAGAGTTTTTGTGTGTTTGGAAAACTTTTATTCAAATAATGGATAAATATGGGATTTAACCAGATATATTAAGCCCTCTTATTTTGTCAGTCATAGGAAGAGAGCTTGTATTTGCTACCAGTAGGGCTAGATAAATGGAGGTTTCTGATAGTGTATTTGGAAAGGTGACTAAAAGGACAGTTTTTACAAACCCATCAAAAACTCTGTAGATGTTTCCCACTGATTTTAAGAGCTGTAGCTCAGCATTTGGGTTCATTAGCTTTTCCATCATGTGATTTAGGATGATCTCAGATTCAAGTGATGTAGTTTAATCTAATTAAGACATAATGCAGAATAAGCTTGAAATAAAATAGTGAAGGCTCTCAGAGAACTCCCAAAAGGCTGACACAATAAAAGTCATTGGTTCAGTTTATAACCAAAATTGCTACTTGTTTTTCACTTGAACAAACATGTAATTCAACTGTACAGAAAAAGATTTGTGTCTATATTTTTATGTCACTTTTCCTGTGGCTAAGAATAATCTTTACCCTATCTTCTACAATGAATACTCATTTATTTATTTGTCTTTTTTTTTTTTTTCCTCAGAGAATACCTCTTTTGGGGAGGGGGCCACCCCTTGGGCCCATGGCAATGAAAGCACCAGGTTCTAACCACTGGACTGCAAGGGAATTCCCAAGAATATCTTTTTAGTTGGTATTTACTAGTAACTGGGTGTAAACTTTATGGACTGAGGAGATCATGCTGACTGGTCAGGAGGCACCCATTTAGTTTTGAAGGTTCGCCCTAGATTATTAATATATTCTTTCCTGGATTCTTTATCTTGACAACCTAGTGCCAACAACAAAAGCAATCTATAAAGTATATTTTGAGGTGAATGGGGAGTTTTTAGGATACTGGATGTTATGCTTAAAGCATAAGCTTGGTTATTAGCATTCTTTCTTTGATATATCCCATTTTTATGCCTGTTTCTGAAGGTCATTTATTTTTGCCTCTTTATTTCTAGAGAATAAGAGTAGCTTCCTTAGCTGCTCTTCCATAGCCTTCCAGAAAATAAAAAAAGTATTAGCTGATATGCTTTATACCAAGTATCAGGCATTAAGTATTTTTCACATAATATCTCAGTTAATTCTTACAATAACCTATTAGCCCAATTTTATAGATGGGATAAATGAGCCCCCAGGAGGCTAAATAACTTTCACATATCAGGTACTTTTTAAAATGGAGGTTCAGTTCAGTTCAGTCACTCAGTTGTATCCAACTCTGCGACCCCATGGACTGGAGCATGCCAGGCTTCCCTGTCCAACTCCCGGAGCTTAGTTCTGTCTTATTCTGGAGTCCAAGCTTATACTGCCTGAGCCACAGGAGACATGGGTTCAATCCCTGTATCAGGAAGATCCCCTGAAGGAGGGCATGGCAACCCATGCCAGTATTCTTGCTTGGGGAATCCCATAGACAGAGAAGCCTGGCAGGCTACAGTCCATAGGGTTGCAAAGAGTCACACATGACTGAAGCAACTCAACAGGCAAGCATGTATACTTATAAGAGACTATTAAAAAAAGAAAACTTTAGCAAAGTAAATATTTGGAGGTGCTGTTAGTAGCAGGAAGGATGCATAGGGGAAAAAAAAGCACCTGGGAGAAGAGGACTGTTGAAAAGAATTATGTTAATATGTTGTTGTTGTTTAGTTGGTCAGTTGTGTCCAACTCTTTGTGACCCCATGAACCACAGCATGCCAGGCCTCCCTGTCCCTCACTGTCTCCCAGAGTTTGCTCAAACTCCTGTCCATTGAGTTGGTGATTCCATCCAACCATCTCATCCTCTGTCGTCCTCTTCTCCTCCTGCCTTCAATCTTTCCCAGTGTCAGGGTCTTTTCCAGTGAGCCAGCTCTTCATATCAGGTGGCCAAAGTATTGGAGTTTCAGCTTCACCATCAGTCCTTCCAATGAATATTCAGGAATTTCCTTTAGGATGGACTGGTTGCATCTCCTTGCAGTGCAAGGGACTCTCAAGAGTCTTCTCCAGCATGAGTCGGGCTGTATTCACTGACATGGCTCCTGTGTAGTTTCTGTGCTTTGAAAACGAATATACCAGTAAAACTTGATACATCATGCAATGCTTTAATTTTTTTAGGTTGATTTTCTGAGTACTTATCTTCTTAATGTTGCCTGTTTTTAATAGCCATCTAATATGTAGATTATCAGAAAAAGCAGATCAGTTATTTTGAAAGTGAAATTTTAAAAAGCCTGGTGGTATATAGCATGGGACCACAACAATGGCTGTTTTGGAGAATAATCCTGACATTCATTCATATTCTGCTGTTATATCTTTAATTCCTTGTGTAGTTCAAATGATTTATAGTATATACTGTTATTATATCAAAAAATACATGTTAAAATAGGTATCTATTGCCTTAATTATGTCATCTTAGTGAAAACATATTAAAATATCACTGTTAATTGATAAAAAATACTAAAGAGAAAGCATAGTTTATTTAAAGAAAGTGGTGCTATTTAAACTGCTCCTTTGATTTTCAGCTAGTGTTTTTTGCAGATGTGATCTTTAGTCCACAGTTTTAGCCCATGCTGAATATTTTGCAATGTCTCAGTTCTCAAATTTTAATAGATAGGTTAATAGACTTGATTAAAAGAGTTGAACCGACATAGCTCATGATTTGCCCTGTAAACCTGAGGATTTTCTAATTAAATACTGGATGATCAGTCAGTGCTGCTCAGCTTACTAAATCATGAATTTTTCCATCTTAGTGACATGGTTAAAATTGGAAATGTCAAAAATGCCTGAACAAGAGTGTGATTCATGGACTTGAGCCTGGACTTGTTTTCAGTTTTCTTTATTGAAAAAAGACATTATAAGTAGATTAACTAGAAATTATAGTGTACCTATTAACCTGTGATTTAGCAAGACTGTGTTTCTAAGTTGGAAAACATTTACTTCCTTCAACAAAAGTGGTGTTGGTCTCTCTAAAATGTAATACAATTAATTAATTTCTCAACATCAGAAGCGAAAACCATGCATTGTTGGATTTCATTTGAAATCTCCTTAGAGGGACTTGATCAGCCTGAACTCTGGTTGGGCAGCTCAAAACTCAAAGCAGATTGAACTGAATTTATTATTCCCTAATAAATAATATATAAATAACAATCAACTTTGCTCCTCCCTTTGCACCTTTCTTAGTGAATGGTGCTCATTGTCCAAACCAACCACTTGAGAACTATTCTTGACTTTGTAATTTTTCATTCACTGGGTCATGTCTGTCCTCCCAGATGTCTCAGATCTGTCTGTTCTTCTCTGCTCCTTCTGCTGCGACTCTCGTCCTGCCCACCCATATCTTTCCTTGGGTGACGGTAACAGCCTGATTTCCCCTACTTCGTTATTGCTTTCTTCTAGTCTGTTTTCCCCACTGTAGCCAGAGTGGTCTTTCTGAAGTGGAGTCTGGTGATTCTCGAAACAACTCCAAATATCTGAACAGGGCGGACCTCTACTGGAGCCTGCATCCGCCTTCCACCCGCATCTCGGGCCCTTCTGGCTGTCCTTGAGCCATATCTCACTCTCTTCTGCTCTCCCATGCTGTGTGCTCCTTTTCACCCTCTGGACCTCCACCCATGACGTCACAGGAGACTCTTTGCCCTCCTCAGCCTTCAGTTCCTGCTTAAACCTTCTCTTCCTGGAGCTTAAGTTCTGCTGCTTATGTTCTTTTGTCTGGATTCCATAGAATGCAGGTCTTAATTTTTTTTTTCTGCACTTGTAATCCTTTTTTATAATATGTTAGACTGTTTGATTCTAAAGTACATGTAGGAAGGAACTTTTTTCCCCCAGCGTTGTGTGCCCAGAGTTCAAGAGTTTCTCATAGCCCATGGAGGACACTTAGCAGATATTTATTTAATGTATGAATGATTCAGGTATGCTTTTTTTGGGGGGAGGGTAGAATGTGGTAGCTCTTGGGCTTCCCTGATAGCTCAGCTGGTAAAGAATCCACCTGCAATGCAGGAGACCTGGGTTTGATTCCTGGGTCAGAAAGATCCCCCAAAGAAAGGATAGACTACACTCCAGTATTCTTGGACTTCCCTGGTGGCTTAGACAGTAAAGACTCCACCTGCAAGGTGGGAGACCTGGGTTTGATCTCTGGGTTGGGAAGATCCCCTGGAGGAGGGCATGGCAACCCACTCCAGTATTCTTGCCTGGAGAATCCCCGTGGACAGAGGAGCTTGGTCCGTGGGGTCACAAAGAGTCCGACAGGACTGAGCGACTAAGCACAGCACAGCACATAGTAGCTCTTACATTACTATGCAGAGTACATTCTCAAGATAGCACAAAAGAAGAACATTAGCAAATGTAAGTGGGAGAACACACGTGGCTCAGTGACAGGAAATGAGGCAGGAATATAATGTAAAATTCCAGAGGCAGAGAGGACTTTGTTTTAACCCATGTTCAGATTATTAATCTATCCATCAACCTCATAACAATTGCTGTTGAAACAGAGTCTGTAGCTGGATTGCAGGAACCAAAAACCCTCAAATTAGATATGTCTTTCTAATATCTAAACTAACTTCTTTTGGTGTAATATAAACTCATTTCTTATCTTTCTTAAGTGAAATTAAGAGCTTTATACACCTACTTATGTTACTACCAAGTTTTTCTGTTTTCCTCCAATACATGAGGTTTCTTTTTCCCTCATTCTTTCATATTATATCTTATTTTTTAATCTTTTAATTATTCTTATTGCTAGTACTTTAAAAAAATTTATTTATTTTTAAATTGAAGGACAATTGCTTTACAGAATTGTGTTGGTTTCTGCCAAACATCAACATGAATCAGCCATAGTGTACTTATGTCCCCTCACTCCTGAACCTCCCTCCCACTTATTGCCAGTGTTTGAATCTGAGTATGCCATCCTTTATGTCATAAACCAGGGTCATCAAAAACTGGTTAGTAATGAATACAGTGAAAGGATTACTACTTTTAAGGCTGATTATTGTGTTTTTTTGAAATATGTCTCCAGCAAATCTCTGCATAATATATTATAAAGGATTTCATAATTTGTGACTAAAAAAGTATTGCCCTTAATCTGAAAGATTTTGATGGACAAATTGCCCCCAAATGATTCCTTCTAATAAAATGCTACTGTGCATAAAGAACTTAAAAATAAATATATCTTTCTCAACATTTTTTCCAGATTGAGCTTAATTATGACCCTTTTGACAAATAAACGCTGAAGGCAGGAATATGCACTTTGCAAATTGGATGACACTTTTACAAAAAGAAACTTTTGCTAATGAACTAAGAAGAATGGCTCTTTCTGGCCCATTGTGGATTAGATATATAGAATGATGCTGTATTATATGCTGTAATTTTTTTAATAGGTTATGGCTGGGATGGGGGAGTTTTAGAGCTTATGGGAAAATGGAGGAAGTGCTTTGAAAATGTACAGGCCAGAGATCCAGATCAGGCTGACCTTCTCCTTACATGAATCAAAAGTTCCTTGTTATGAGAGAACAAAAGGGAAATAATATAGGCCATGGACATTTAAAATTACTGTATTTTAAAATATAAAATAAAATTACTGTACATTGAAATAAAATATTATTATTACATCAATGATTTGCTATAAGAGCACCTTGATAGATGCTTCAGAGATGCTCTAGTGAGCAAAGTCACCTGGTAGAGAGGAACACTGTTAATTTCTTTATACGTAAAAGCTGATTTCCATTCAAGGAATATTTACTTAGCATTTGTAATATGTCTAGCACTAAATTGTATACTGTGAGGAGCGCTATTTTAAAATTTTCTTTTCTTGTGATGAGAATTTTTAAGATCTATTCTCTTAGCAACTTTCAAATATATAGTATAGTACTGTTAACTCTTCTCAGGTAGCTCAATGGTAAAGAATCTACCTGCAAAGCAGGAGACGCAGGTTCAATCCCTGGGTCAGGAAGATCCTCTGGAGGAGGAAATGGCAACCCACTCCAGTATTCTTGCCTAGGGAATCCCATGGACAGAGGAGCCTGGCGGAGTACAGCCATGGGGTTGCAAAGAGTCGGACATGACTGAGCTCGTATGCATGCCCAATGGTTAAATCACATATGATCCTCAGATCCTCTATACTTCAATGAACACTGCTTATTTTCCCTTTTCCCACCTCCTGAATGAAGCACTTCTGACAGATCCTAGCTGTGTGATTTCTTCCTCTGACTCTGCTATGGTATTAACATATTGACCTCTGATGTAGCCTCGAATAGTTTATCTTCTTGCATTGTGTATTTCATGTCATTGTATCTGTTATGAACTAAATTAAACAGTCTTGGGAGGAACCCATGTCTTGAACAATGGTATAGTAATGTATAATAAACATAAAATGACGCTGGCTTTGAGGAGTGTTCTTTTTGACTTTAAGAAGTTAAACATACGTTGAAATACTATACTTTGGAATAAGGCTGCTAAACATTTTTATGGTTTTTATTACCTCCCAGTCTTCATAGGAAATCTCCCTTGGTTGTTTTATTTTTAAAACTGATAATAATTATAACAATAGTTTGCATCATTATTTATATATTTACAGATTACATTTATGTGATGTGTGTATAATATTTGACTAAAGGTAATAAAAACAATAATTTAAAATGATAATAATGATTGTTAATGTTTATTGAGCACTTATTGAGCAGTACAGCCACTGTTTCAAGTGTTTTATATGCATTAAATTCATTTTATTCTCAAAATAATTATGAGGCAAGTATTATTATTCATTCCTATTTCATCAGTGATAAACTGAGGCACAGATAGATTTGCACAAAGTCCAACAGCTAGTATAATGTTCATAGAGCATAAGGTTGACTAGGGTTATATTGGGGAATAGTTTATATATTTATTTATTTTTTCAACTCTTAAAATTTTAATTTTTTTTTCCAGTTTTATTGAGATGTAATTGACATACGAGTTTAAGATGTACAGTGTAATGGGGAGCAGTTAAATTTAAAATGCATATGGGTAATGGAAAAGACTATCAGGATGAATGTTGTGTGGTTAGTAGAAAACCATTTTGATTTCTATACCAAAGAGTAATACGGTCAGACAGTCTTTTAGGGAGATTAAGCTCAAAAGTGTAAATGACACAGACTGGAAGGCAGGAGACCACGCTGCTGCAGTTTTCCGCTGTGAAACTCTAAGGGCCTGAGACTGGAAGGGAGCAGAAAGAGTGGAAGGAAGCGCCAGGAAGGAGGACTCAGCTGGGCTTTGTTACTCTTGGTAAGGGAGACCCAGGCGTCAGTGATGACTTGCAGCTGTTTGACTTAGGCTAACGGTGATCTCATTAGGAGGTAGTCTGTCCTCGCGTTTAACCAACTTCCGAATACTTAACATTTCAACTAACCTTCTCTTGAAATTCTTTTTCCTTCTTTCTGCTATGACTATTGTTAAATCTTGGTTTTCCTCTTACCTAATTCTTCCTTCCGAGTTTTTTTCTGTAGTGCGAAGTCTTCAAAGCCTCAATCTGAAACATTTCTTTTACTTTCACATGCCCACTTCATGATAGAGTGTATATACCGTCCAGTTACCTTTAATCCAGAGGCAGTGTGGCCTCATGCAAGGAGGAAGCGCTGGGCCTGAGTCCCAACCACACATTATTAGCTGTGGAATAACAATGCCTTTGATCTTAATTCGCTCATTTATAAATGGGAACCTGCCTTATGCAGTTATTATGAGTGCTAAATGAGTCCAGGGAAAAAGCTCAAACACACTAGTTCCTTACCAAATTTTATTTGCTCCTTAAAAGAAAATTTTTTTTTTTCAAAATTTTTTGTCTCTGGGCATGTGGGATCTTAGTTCCCCAACCAGGGATGGAACCCGCACTCCCTTACTCTGGAAGCGCAGGGTCTTAACCAGTGGACCACAAGGGCTGTCCCCTTCTATTTGCTCCTTTTGTTCCTCTTATTCCATTCAAATATTTTTCTTCAGTTCAAGTTTCCCTGATGGAGGCTCTCCCTACCTTTGGGGGAATAGTTGTGATTTTCTTTTGCTTGCCAGATGTTAAGCTATGCATTATCATTATTCATGGATTAATAGCACAGTGATTGTCTTTCTGTTTTAAACATGGAATGAGTTAATACTCTAAAAATGTAAGATATGAACTACAAAGAGATGGAATCATAAACTGGTTTTATGTGAAATTACATTTCAGACTGGGGGTGAAAATTTATCTTCAGATCGGGTTAAGTGCGGTCTGAAAACAAGCTGTGGGAACATGATATATGAAATATAGAAATTTCCACAGCTCTTACATATCTAGACATTTTATTTGTACAGATGTTATGAATGATACAGTGATTGATCTTTTATATAGCAGTTAGAATGGGAGTTTCATTTGATTGAAAATGCTGTTGTGAAGAGTATGGATCTCAGTAAGATGCTGACTCACATAGATTAATAGGAAGCACTATCTTTGCAAATGGGTGAGACAATAATATTTGCTACTGGGAAACCAGTCAGTGGGTTCAGTTTACACGTGTGCTCAGTCACTTCAGTCACTTTGGTTGTTTCCATCTCTTTGCGACCCCATGGACTGTAGCCCACCAGGCTTCTCTGTCCATGGGATTCTCCAGGCAAGAATACTGAGTGGGTTTCCATGCCATCTTCCAGGGGATTTTTCAGCTCAGGGATCAAACCTCCATCTTCTGTATAGCAGGCGAATTCTTTGCTGTTGAACCACCAGGGAAACCCTGAGATCAAATTAGGTAAATTCTTATTAAGGATTTGAAAATGACCCACAAGCGACTCTTTTCTGAATAAGTTAACTTTTTGAACTCCAATCGTCCATCTAGTCAAAGCTATGGTTTTTCCAGTGGTCATGTATGGATGTGAGAGTTGGACTCTAAAGAAAGATAAGTGCCAAAGAATTGATGCTTTTGAACTGTGGTGTTGGCGAAGACTCTTGAGAGTCCCTTGGACTGCAAGATCCAACCAGTCCATCCTAAAGGAAATCAGTCCTGAATATTCATTGGAAGGACTGATGCTGAAGCTCAAAGTCCAATACTTTGGCCACCTGATGTGAAGAACTGACTCACTGGAAAAGACCCTGATGCTGGGAAAGATTGAAGGCCAGGAGAGAAGGAAACAACAGAGGATGAGATGATTGGATGGCCTCACCGATTCAGTGGACATGAGCTTGAGTAAACTCCAGGAGCTGGTAATGGACAGGGAGGCCTAGCGTGCTGCAGTCCATGGGGTCGCAAAGAGTCGGACACAACTGAGCGACTGAACTGAACTGAACTGATCTCAAGGGCAAAATATTAAAACTAATCTCAGAACATAGAGTGTGAAGAGGTTTTAGGTATGATCTAGTTAGTATACACCCATTGTTTTAGAGAGAAAGAAACTGAGGTTTAGAGATTGAATGGAACTTGGCTAAGATGCCCAGTAATGACAATGGTAAGTCAGAGGTCAAACTTAGGTCTCTTAATTCCCAGTATTCTTGCCACTCTACCACAAAAGCCCCATAAGGATGAACATTATTTCAACCAAACATTGGTCTAGAAATGAGGCTTCTGAGAAATTGGAAAAAAATTGGGGGAATATTTATAGATTTCTGAGATCACAGAAATTCACCTATCCTCAAATATTCACATGAAATAGATGCTTCAGGAATATTTGTTACTTTGGTACCTTGTGCACAACATCCACTAGAGGACCTGAACTCCAGTTTGAGAGGATGCCTCAAAAGCCGCTTATGGTCAAGATAGTTGCAGTTGTACACATTTACCCAAGGTGAATTCGAAATGCAAAAATTAATTTATTAGTAGCTGTTACACATTTTCTGAATGAGAAAATAACTCTTACAGTTTAGCTGTTGATCAAATTTGATTTTATTTTGAAAATTATTAGAAATATAGTACCAGAAGCCCACTTTAAAACAATGTGGCAAACTCTTTTGCATTTCTGCTTAAGTTAGATCAATACCAACACCCATACATACACCAGCACACACATGCACACACACGCACACACACAGGACACTTCAGTTTTGCTGCTCAGTTGTGTCCGACTCTTTGAGACCCCATCGACTGCAGCACACCAGACTTCCCTGTCCATCACCAACTCCCAGAGCTTGCTCAAACTCATGTCCATCGAGTCGGTGATACCATCCAACGATCTCACACTCTGTCGTCCCTTTCTCCTGCCTTCAATCTTTCCCAGCATCAGGGTCTTTTCCAATGAGCCAGCTCTTCACATCAGGTGGCCAAAGTATTGGAGTTTCAGCATCAGTCTTTCCTATGAATATTCAAGACTAATTTCTTATAGGATTGACTGGTTGGATCTCTTTGCAGTCCAAGGGAGTCTCAGCAGTCTTCTCCAGCACCACAGTTCAAAAGCATCAGTTCTTTGGTGCTCTGCTTTTTTTATAGTCCAACTCTCACATCCATACATGACTACTGGGAAAACCACAGCTTTGACTAGAGGGACCCTTGTTGGCAAAGTAATGTCTGCTTTTTAATATGCTGTCTAGGTTGGTCATAGCTTTTCTTCCAAGGAGCAAGCGTCTTTTAATTTCATGGCTGCAGTCACCATCTGCAGTGATTTTTGGAGCCCCCCAAAATAACGTCTTTCACTGTTTCCATTGTTTCCCCTCTATTTGCCATGAAGTGATGGGACCAGATGCCATGATCTTAGTTTTTTGAAAGTTGAGTTTTAAGGCAGCTTTTTCACTGTCTCACTTTCATCAAGAGGCTCTTTAGTTCCTCTTCATTTTTGCCAAAAAGGTGGTGTCATCTGCATATCTGAGGTTATTGATATTTCTTCTGGCAATCTTGATTCCAGCTTGTGCCTCATCCAAACTGGCATTTTGCATGATGTACTTTGCATATACGTCATACACATAGGACAATGACTAACATGTTCCCATCTCTGTGTAGTTTCTCTATATGGCTCTTTTCCAAAAGGCTTCAGATTCCTGTGAGAGGAGGTGAGATTAGCAATGATGAGCAGACAGTGTGGGAACTTGATTTGCCTTGTTCTGAAGCCCAGTTATGACTTCTGGACTGTCATTTGAAATCTGTAAAATACCAATTTTAACTAAGTAAAGATACAAGGGCAGAATGGATATATTCAAAACTCAAAGCAAAAAAAAGTTCTGGTTAGAGTGTATAACAGATACAGTATTCATTGTGAGTTTAATATTATTTGAGATTGCCAGAAAGCGTCAATAGTTTGAAGTTATCCATTATTTTAATGAGAGGAATTTATATGATGTTGCTGTTTTGATTTTTCATCAGCTTCTCACTTCTGCTTTATTGGTTTAGGGGAAAACAAAAAGAAAAAATGTATAAAGGTTTTTAAAAAATAGTCTAGAACATATTAATAAAGATTATTTGAATGAATGAGCAAGCAGTAGTTTTCATTTGGGAGGGAGTGTAGTTGAGGGGAGAGAAGGGGAAGCACACAGGAATTCTCTGGATGGCCTTCCCAACCACAAATATTCACCCTGTTTCCCGTTCAGAGACACAGCGCCTTGGGTAGAACCACGGCTCTGGAGCTACGAGTTAAAATAAATTTGGAAGTCACCCAAACCACAAGGCCTGTGAGCTTTGCACCAAATTTTCAACTTCAGTAGAGTCTGGGTTTGTTTTAGCAATATGGCACTTTTTTGGTTTGATGATTTAAGTTTTATTTTTAAATTAAATTGTAGTATATGATGAAGTTACTCTTGAAATGTATGAATTCAGATGTTACAAGGATACTATTTATGAGCAAAATAATTTTTCATTATGGCTAAGCTTAGAATTCTTGAAAAGTATCAAAAGTTGTATTTTGTTGTTGTTGTTGTTGTTTGCTCCAAGTAACAGAATGCTCCTATTAAGTAAAAATTTTCACTGAGAAGAAGTATTTTCCCCACTCAAACAAGATACATTTTTTTCTATTAGTTCAACTGCCAGATTTCACCTTGTAGAAAAAAGATAGCATTTTCTTTGCCCAGTGACACCAAGGCATCCCTAACAAATGAGATTTTTGTAGGCTTTATATTTGCATTAGCTTTTTGAAACTAAGAGAATTCTGCATAAATACCTAGCACAGTGCTTGGTGCATGGTTAAGCTCAAGAAATGTTAATTTTCTTTTTTTTTTCTGTTTTCTTTCTTCTCAAAAGAAATCCAGAATTTATTTCAGTGAATTTATCTATTGATTTGGAAGCCCTGTCAAAAATTGGAAAAATCTCACTGCTGAGCAATGTGTCTCATTTTCAAGCATGTTGATCAAAATGTAGTAACAGGCAAGCTTATTAAAGGAATTTCTTTAAATTCAGCTCAATTTAATAAAAAGTTATTTACTAACTACCATGCACAAGGCACTTACATAGACATTTTAGGGGATAGAAAAATGAGTACAGCATAATTTCTAATGGCACCCCACTCCAGTACTCTTGCCTGGAAAATCCCATGGACGGAGGAGTCTGGTAGACTGCAGTCCATGTGGTCGCTAAGAGTTGGACACGACTGAGCGACTTCACTTTCAGTTTTCACTTTCATGCATTGGAGAAGGAAATGGCAACCCACTCCAGTGTTCTTGCCTGGAGAATCCCAGGGACGGAGGAGCCTGGAGGGCTGCCGTCTATGGGGTCGCACAGAGTCGGACACGACTGAAGTGACTTAGCAGTAGCAGCAGCTTATGATGCATGGTTGGTTAAAATGAGGGGGACATATATTCAACATAATGTAACATTATATATATGTGTGTATGCGTGTGTATACATGCACACACACATTCACATGTATACTATAAGCATATGCACATATACACATAACACATTGTAGGATTCAGGTCTCTAAACTTATAACCCATTATTTTTTCCATTATACCATATACAGCTTCTCAGGAAAGAAGTGATGTGAAAGTCGCTCAGTCATGTCTGATTCTTTGCGACCCGTGGTGTATTCAGTTCATGAGATTCTCTAGGCCGGAATACTGAAGTGGGTAGCCTTTCCCTTCTCCAGAGTATCTTCACAACCCAGGGATCGAACCCAGGTCTCCAGCATTGCAGGTGAATTCTCAAGAAAGAAAGTGGGTTTTAATTCCCACCTTCCATTTACTTAGTTGGTATAAGCCATAAGTGTTTCAGTATATTTCCAAAATTTTAAGCTTTCTCGCACTAATTAGGGCATTGAAGGAAATGTGCCTGGATTAGCAAACTATATGAATTACAGGTTATTTCTAAGTAAGCATAAATTTAAAATATTTCAAGTACACATAGTAACCCAATTTTCTTGCTAACTAATGTTGTGTGCATAGAGGACAGTAGAAATCTTACTGGGCATGCTTTAATGAGCCTAAAAAACTCAAGTGTAATTAATGTTCTAAAGTACTTAAAAACAGTTCACCTAGGAAGTTTAAGTAAGTCATGCATATTTATTTTGGTAATTTTTTTATCATTTTAAATTTATTTTTAATGGGAGAATAATTGCTTTACAGGTAATTTTTTAAAATAAACACTTTCTTTGGTAGATGCACAGGTTAAGTTTAATCTTGAAAATGTGATAGAGTCAGTAATCATTGGCATTAAAACTATGGTTATTACTGTGTTGCATGTATATACACACACACACACACACACACGCACATACATATGTAAAATCTTTGTTTATTCCTCGAGATTGTTTTTGACTATAGAGAATAAGACAACGTTTTTTTCCCCAGATATATAATAATTTGTTTTGGACCAGGGTGGACAGAAGGTATCTCATTATATTCATTTTGCAAGGAGCTACCTTATGCCCTGAGGAATAAGAAGATGATATGACTCTTGGCTTCAAGTTACTTGTAGTCTATTGTGTGTTAGTTGCTCAGTCATTTCCAACTCTTTGGGACCCCGTGGACTGTATCCTGCCAGGCTCCTCTGTCCATGGGAATTTCCAGGCAAGAACACTGGAGTGGGTTGCCATTCCTTTCTCCAGGGGATCTTCCCAACCTGGGAATCAAACCCAGGTCTCCCGTATTGCAGACAGATTCTGAGCCACACCATCTGAGCCACTAGGGAAAAGCCAGTAGTCTATTAAGAGGTGATATGAAGAAATAATTACAATGGGGGGATAATATCATGTCCCATCAAAAAGATCCAAACAAAATGCTGTGAGAATTTAGAGAAAAGAGCTGTTACTTTGGCCTGGGTTACTCGAGAAAACCTTTCTAGAGGAGCTGGCATTTGAGCTGGGCTCTTAAAGGCAAAAACTGGATTTGAACATAAGGAAGGTATTTCTGAACATTTTCCACTATGTATATGAATTAGCTTGTTGTTTGGTCACTAAGTCATGTCTGACTCTTTTGTGACCTCATGAACTGTAGCCCACAAGGCTCCTCTGTCAATGTGATTTTCCAGGCAAGAATAATGGAGTGAGTTACCATTTCCTTCTCCCGGGGACCTTCCCCACCCAGGGATTGAACTCACGTCTTCTGCATCTCCTGCATTGGCAGGCGGATTTTTTTTTTTTTTTTTTTTAACCACTGAGCCACCAGGGAGGCCTATGAATTAGTTAAAGTGGTTAAAATATCTAGTTCTTACTACCATTTCCAGCATCCAGTGGGCATTCAGTAACTGTTGCTGAATAAGTGCATGAACCAGAAGGTTAATTGCATGCCACTAGCTGTCTTCTTTATAAGAATGCTGTCAGAAAAGTAATTGGAAAATTTCTACCCAGGTGCCGACTTAAGCAATGCCTCTGCACTTATCAAGGGCTTTAACTGCTTAGTTGCCCTACATTCATCTTCATTAACCATCAGGCTTTATCCCTGAAAAATGGTGCAGCTGCTTGGTGCTATCTCCCATACCCCTCACTAATCAGCTGTCCACCAGAGAGCTGGGTTGATGTTTCAGACAAACATCTGAAACTTTAGAGCACCTATTCTGTTTCTTAAAAATTTTAAATTGAGGTTACATTGGTTTGTAACATTTTGTAACTTTTGTTTGTACCGCATTGTATTTTAACTTCTGTACACACTACAGTGTGTTGACTACCAAAAGCTTAGCTTTCATGTGTCACCATACATTTGATCCCCTTTACCCATTTCACCCTTCCTCTCTCATCCCTTCTGGTAATCCCTACTCTCTTCTCTGTATGTATGTGTTTATTTGGTTCATTCATTTATTTAGGTTTTCTTTTTGCTTCTGTTTCTTTTTGATTACAGTGATACTCCACTGTTTAGTTTTGTGGATTTTTTCATATAAGCTTCCTAAAGGTAAAACTCATGTGGTTTCATCTTTGATTCCCTCACAAACTCCAGAACAGAGACCTCTTCCTAGATGACTTAACAAGTTTGTAGAATGAATACATATATTAATGAAGATGCTTAATGAGAGAGTTGGGAGGAATGAATAGGAGAAAGAGGATAGATTCATATGTGGAGAAAAAATGAGCACAGTGGAGTCAACTCTACAAAAGAATTAAATTAGAGTGCAATTTAACCCCAAAATATTTATAAAACTTTAAGATTTGTTGAGTGTTTATTCAGATATATTTAGATTTGGCTATAAAGATACCCTAATTATAATAAATATGTTAAGAAAGTTCATACAATATGATCTCAAATCACTTCTGAGAAAATGAATGCCTTGAGTTATGATGGGGAACTCATGTGTGCGTGAGTGCCAAATTGCTTCAGTTGTATCTGACTCTTTGCCATCCTATGGACTGTAGCCCATGAGACTCCTCTGTCCATGGGATTCTCCAGGCAGGAATACTGGAGTGGGTTGCCATTTCCTTCTCCAGGGGATCTTTCTGACCCAGGGGTCAAACCCGTGTCTTGTGCATCTCCTGCATTGCCGGTGGATACTTTACCATTGATACCAGGGAACAATGATACCCGTGTCTTGTGCATCTCCTGCATTGCAGGTGGATACTTTACCATTGATACCAGGGAACTCACTCATCGCCCATCAGAACACTGTGTACTTTTCTTGCATTGCTTTAATATCCAGTGATCCAGATTTCACTGATAGAACTGACAGTGATTTTGCCTCGGAAGCTTTAAGTGTAATGACTTGCTTGCTGTTGGAGCTAGTAGCTCCCTGGCTCTCCTGTAATGCTGGCTATAAAGGTTTATCATGTGCATGTGCTTCAGTTCAGCTCAGTTCAGTCGCTCAGTCGTGTCCGACTCTTTGCGACCCCATGAATCGCAGCACGCCAGGCCTCCCTGTCCATCGCCAACTCCCGGAGTTTACCCAAACTCATGTCCATCGAGTCGGTGATGCCATCCAATCATGCCATCCTCTGCTGTCACCTTCTCCTCCTGCCTTAGTTTTATAATAAAATATGTGATTTTACATGCAATATCGTAAGGAAAATCTGAACATTAATCAGTAAAATTGCCCTGTTTATAATGTTGCTTTTGAGCAGACTTACGGAATTTGAAATATCCCTCTGAGATAATGTCTATCTTCCTACTTAAAAAATAATTTCCTGACACTGTGGATGCTTTTATTGTTGTTAGTGTTTTCATTTTGTGTATTACCTATGCTTTTTTTGAATACTATTTTTTATTACTTAATAAAACACAACTAGAGGATCACCTATTAAAAAAACAAAACAAAAAAGCCCCCAAACCAGTAGCTAAGGCCCAGTCTCTGCAGTCTCCCTTTCCTTCTTGAATATAGTTCTTTACATAAGGCTTCTTTTTATTTTTAAGATTTAATCCTTACTTTGTGCTGCACTTCTGTTAATTATCATCTGCTGTGTTTTTGCCCGATGCTCTGCCTTTGTAATCACTACTGTGCTCTAGTCCCTCAGTCAGGGTTAATCTGGTCCGTGTTCGCTTAATATCTGCACAGACTGGATGAATGGATCCACCTCTTGACTTCCAATCAAACCAGCTATTTTCTGATTGTATTTCTTCTTGTCTTGAGTTTTTTCTGCCTTTTCTTTGCCCATCACTATGCTCTCTACATATGGTAGAACATCTCTGTTATTTCAGAAATGTTATTTCACTTCTCTGGAGTGACCGTTCAATAGATGCTTTGACTTTTAAAATAAGCTTTCTTTCCACACCTTCATACTAGTTAATTATGTCCTGCATACCAGTCCCAACCCAGAGTGCCAAGTACCTGGAGACCTTTCAGGCTTCTGTCTTTGCTTATAACAAACAGGGTCATGTTGGTCTAGGAGACAGGTGTCTCTATTTCCTAGTTTGCCTAGGACGATTCTGGGGTTTGCCTGCTATTCTGGTTTAATTAGTAATAGAACCCCCTTCACTCTCAAAAGTAAGATATGTAATATAGTCACCTAACTTCCTTCTAAGATATGACAATAGCCAAAATTTAAAATTTTGTTTTGTGTGTTTCAATTTTAGTGCCATATTGAGGGACTTTGAGGTTTAGTTTTTAAAATCAGATCACATAAACTGTGTAGTTTATGAAATGCTTTTCAGTTTACAGCTATTTGAAAAGAGATGATAAAATATAAAGATATAAAATGGACAGATCAAGACACAAAAATTTTTCTCAAGGTCCACACATTTCTGGATAATATACTATAGGCTTAAGAATTCCTAGGAAGCCAATTTTAAAAGATTTGTTTCATTTCCCCTTATCAAATATTCTGGAAAGCAACCCACTGTCCAAGACACTTAATTTTGAGCGCCTATAATTGTATACGTTTAGTTATGTAAACTCTTTTGGGGACCATATAGCAAGTAATGCAGTTACTGAATCACTCAAGTGAGGAATTATAACAATGCTAAAAATATAGCATCTCAAGATATCTTTTAAAAAAATAGTGTTAGCATGCCTTTCATGTGCAGTGTAGCAGAAAATGACTAGGCCCTGGTAATTATTCTCAGGGCTGCAGTCTGTGAATTAAAGCTTAAATGCCTTGAATTGCAGATGCTTCAATTCCTTTTTATTCACTTTGTAAAGTCCCCTAAAATTATTGCAAATTACTTCAACAGAAAGAAAACAGTGGGATCCTGTGAGTACATTTAAGTGAAAAATATAATCATTGGAAGGCCTACAAAGTGACGCAGTGCTTTTTCTGATAATTCTGTGAACTGTACAGATACTGCTATCCTGCTTTCCCTAATATTTCAATGGAGACTAAGATCTGGAAAAAAGAATAACCCATGGAGTAGACACTATGCTTTTCCATTGCACATGCGTAATTTACCTTGACTTAGGGAGTTCATTGTCTATGTTTGGGCTGTTTTTATGATGAAACAAATTTGCTTCTGTTTCTTTTCTTCTTATATCCTTCTGCCTATTTCAGGATAAGTAAAGAGGAGAGTGTTCTAACATGATTGTAAAGTCAAGAAAGGAGGTCTAGTGTAAGTCTGGGGCTTTGGGCAAGTTCTAAGAACCCTTTATGTAGAAAAGAAGTTTTATCTTCCAGACCTCTTTTGACTTTGACTTTTAACTTCACTGCCCCCAGTAATTTTTTTACACAATTCATGTGTATTAAAATAGACATAAGAGAATCTGACTCAAAATCACAGGTTTATAGATATAGAAGGGAGAGAGAGCATTTATCCTCCTAACTTTCCATTGGCACCACAGCTCCCCACTCCAGAGAGGGTCATCTATGTCAGACACGAAGACTTTTAGAGATGATAGTCCATTCCATTATTAAACAACCCAGCTCTCTGAGAGATCTCTTAGATCTCACCTAAGTCCTTCATATTGGAATTTAAGGTTATTTCCTTTGGTTCTCTCCTCATTGTCGATAGAGAACAGCTGGTCACTGGGATAACTGATCAAATACCTTAAGAATGTTATTAAATCATCCATCAGTCTTCCCTTCAGCAGGCGCAATAATCTCTGTTCCTTTAATCTTTCCCCATAGATATTACTTTCTATGCTCTGCCTTTGTAATCACTACTGTGCTCTAGTCCCTCAGTCAGGGTTAATCTGGTCCGTGTTCGCTTAATATCTGCACAGACTGGATGAATGGATCCACCTCTTGACTTCCAATCAAACCAGCTATTTTCTGATTGTATTTCTTCTTGTCTTGAGTTTTTTCTGCCTTTTCTTTGCCCATCACTATGCTCTCTACATATGGTAGAACATCTCTGTTATTTCAGAAATGTTATTTCACTTCTCTGGAGTGACCGTTCAATAGATGCTTTGACTTTTAAAATAAGCTTTCTTTCCACACCTTCATACTAGTTAATTATGTCCTGCATACCAGTCCCAACCCAGAGTGCCAAGTACCTGGAGACCTTTCAGGCTTCTGTCTTTGCTTATAACAAACAGGGTCATGTTGGTCTAGGAGACAGGTGTCTCTATTTCCTAGTTTGCCTAGGACGATTCTGGGGTTTGCCTGCTATTCTGGTTTAATTAGTAATAGAACCCCCTTCACTCTCAAAAGTAAGATATGTAATATAGTCACCTAACTTCCTTCTAAGATATGACAATAGCCAAAATTTAAAATTTTGTTTTGTGTGTTTCAATTTTAGTGCCATATTGAGGGACTTTGAGGTTTAGTTTTTAAAATCAGATCACATAAACTGTGTAGTTTATGAAATGCTTTTCAGTTTACAGCTATTTGAAAAGAGATGATAAAATATAAAGATATAAAATGGACAGATCAAGACACAAAAATTTTTCTCAAGGTCCACACATTTCTGGATAATATACTATAGGCTTAAGAATTCCTAGGAAGCCAATTTTAAAAGATTTGTTTCATTTCCCCTTATCAAATATTCTGGAAAGCAACCCACTGTCCAAGACACTTAATTTTGAGCGCCTATAATTGTATACGTTTAGTTATGTAAACTCTTTTGGGGACCATATAGCAAGTAATGCAGTTACTGAATCACTCAAGTGAGGAATTATAACAATGCTAAAAATATAGCATCTCAAGATATCTTTTAAAAAAATAGTGTTAGCATGCCTTTCATGTGCAGTGTAGCAGAAAATGACTAGGCCCTGGTAATTATTCTCAGGGCTGCAGTCTGTGAATTAAAGCTTAAATGCCTTGAATTGCAGATGCTTCAATTCCTTTTTATTCACTTTGTAAAGTCCCCTAAAATTATTGCAAATTACTTCAACAGAAAGAAAACAGTGGGATCCTGTGAGTACATTTAAGTGAAAAATATAATCATTGGAAGGCCTACAAAGTGACGCAGTGCTTTTTCTGATAATTCTGTGAACTGTACAGATACTGCTATCCTGCTTTCCCTAATATTTCAATGGAGACTAAGATCTGGAAAAAAGAATAACCCATGGAGTAGACACTATGCTTTTCCATTGCACATGCGTAATTTACCTTGACTTAGGGAGTTCATTGTCTATGTTTGGGCTGTTTTTATGATGAAACAAATTTGCTTCTGTTTCTTTTCTTCTTATATCCTTCTGCCTATTTCAGGATAAGTAAAGAGGAGAGTGTTCTAACATGATTGTAAAGTCAAGAAAGGAGGTCTAGTGTAAGTCTGGGGCTTTGGGCAAGTTCTAAGAACCCTTTATGTAGAAAAGAAGTTTTATCTTCCAGACCTCTTTTGACTTTGACTTTTAACTTCACTGCCCCCAGTAATTTTTTTACACAATTCATGTGTATTAAAATAGACATAAGAGAATCTGACTCAAAATCACAGGTTTATAGATATAGAAGGGAGAGAGAGCATTTATCCTCCTAACTTTCCATTGGCACCACAGCTCCCCACTCCAGAGAGGGTCATCTATGTCAGACACGAAGACTTTTAGAGATGATAGTCCATTCCATTATTAAACAACCCAGCTCTCTGAGAGATCTCTTAGATCTCACCTAAGTCCTTCATATTGGAATTTAAGGTTATTTCCTTTGGTTCTCTCCTCATTGTCGATAGAGAACAGCTGGTCACTGGGATAACTGATCAAATACCTTAAGAATGTTATTAAATCATCCATCAGTCTTCCCTTCAGCAGGCGCAATAATCTCTGTTCCTTTAATCTTTCCCCATAGATATTACTTTCCAACCCTTTAATCATCTTTGTGGCTCTTCTCCACTTTAGTAGAGTTAAATTTGGGCCCTACAAATTGGGTACAGGTTTTAAAAAAACCGTTCCTTTTAGAATAAAGAGCAACTATCTGGTCCTTGAAGCTTTTGGCAGTGTTCCAGCTGCACCCAGAGGCCCCTTTCATCCCAGAGACAGAGCTGGTTCCTAAACCTTTTCCTTCCAAGTTCACAGCACAATTTTTTCCATGTGTGTTGATGGCATGAAGACTCATGGGATCAAAAAGAGATGAAGCCCTAATATTAAGGTGACACTCCATTTACTCCTATTTTCTTCCCCCTCCTACACTGCAAAATTTTATTTAGTTTATGAATATAACTATTAGTTGAAGTGATATTTTAAGTAGGCTAGTTAATATTGAAAAATTAAAGTTTTTAAAGATATAAAAAACAACTTAGAGGAAGCTTCTTTTAGTTTAATGAAATAAATACAAATAGGTTTGCTAAGTTAACAATGAATAATCATTTGTGTAAAGAATTTCTCCAACTGTGGGAGTAAAAGAGTGAAGAAAGTTTTCATGAAATAAAAATGCCAGTTACTTACACTTGTTATTATAAAAGTGTGAGTGTCTAAATGCAAATAATGTCAATATCAAGGTAACTTTTACATAGAATGTGAGTTTAAGTAACAAAGAAGAATAATTCAAATATAGTAAATGACTTCTGGTCTACTGGGTTTATACCACAAACCCTGTCCAGCTCAAGCTCCATCTTATGAACACTAATATTGGCTAGTCTCCCAGACCATAAAGCTACCATTCTTAATTTGACCTTCAACCCCACCACTCCACCTCTTGACAAACTTTGACAGATTGTGTGTTGGTGTGTGTGTTTATTACAGGGAGTGAAATGGAGTGCATATGGGTTAAGAATATTCATTATTCCAAGATTAGGGTTTGCCTTTAAAAAATGAGGCTGAAGACTTTCAAGCAGAATAGTCTATTAGAAAAACTGGTGGTAGAAAATGACTTGCTACACAAATGATATAAAGGTGAGGAAACGTGGCTGTGAAACACAGCAGCTATTGGACTTTTTGTAGGAAAAGCTGGGATGACAAGCATACAAGCATGTGCAAAGCAAGCAGTATTCTACTTTATAAAGGCTCAGGACACTGATGTCACAGTTAGAGAATGTGGGCTCTGTGAAAGATGAAGCCCATCAGCCATGAATATTCCAGACCCAGGGCTCTTGGTCTTGGTATTCAGCAACACTTACATGCTTGACACAACTTAAGGACACAGGTGGAAAAAAGTCAAGACTTGATATGGTGTCTTTATGTCAGTTTTTTAAACGTGCAACAGAAGTGTGTTATATGTGTAATAAAAAAGACTTATGAACACATCAGGAATCTGTACAAATGAATTAAAGTCATGGAGGTAGTTTTCTGGGGGTAAGATTGGGGTTACTAGGTTCCACTAACTCTACTTCAACAACAAATTCTAAATGTTTCCTGTGCTATAAATTAGAAACTACTTGTTTTTAATTAAGACCATCTGTAAACTCAGAAGGACTTGAGGACTAAAGGAGTGCCAAGGCTAAAACTGGTAGTGTTTATTTCTCAGGTCAAATGTTTTCTGCTAGGTAAATATTTCTTAGATTTGAGATATCTCATGACCTGTTTCCTCTGAAGATCTCCCATTAAGTAGCTAACAGGTGGTTTAATGACAGTGTGTTCAGAAACCATCTAGAAAATAAGACCACCCTCTTTGGTGTGTATATATACATATGACTTCATACAATTTTTAGCAATAGATCTTGATGATTTAAACAAGGTGTCTGTTATTTTAGGGACTGGACAAAGAAGGTGAAAATAAAGAAATATGGCACTCTAGAAAATATAAACCTTATAGATGCTGTTTTGGAAAGAAAGAGGGCATTCAAGTGGGAAGATAAAGAATGCTCAGTTCAGTTCAGTTCAGTCGCTCAGTCATGTCCGACTCTTTGCGACCCCATGAATCATAGCACGCCAGGCCTCCCTGTTCATCACCATCTCCCAGAGGTCACTCAGACTCACATCCATCGAGTCCATGATGCCATCCAGCCATCTCATCCTCGGTCGTCCCCTTCTCCTCCTGCCCACAATCCCTCCCAGCATCAGAGTCTTACTCTTTGTATGAGGTGGCCAAAGTACTGGAGTTTCAGCTTCAGCATCATTCCCTCCAAAGAAATCCCAGGACTGATCTCTTTCAGAATGGACTGGTTGAATCTCCTTGCAGTCCAAGGGACTCTCAAGAGTCTTCTCCAACACCACAGTTCAAAAGCATCAATTCTTCGGTGCTCAGCCTTCTTCACAGTCTAACTCTCACATCCATCCATGACCACAGGAAAAACCATAGCCTTGACTAGACGGACCTTAGTCGGCAAAGTAATGTCTCTGCTTTTCAATATGCTATCAAGGTTAGTCATAACTTTTCTTCCAAGGAGTAAGCGTCTTTTAATTTCATGACTGCAGTCACCATCTGCAGTGATTTTGGAGCCTGGCAAAGCTAAAAAGCAGAGTAGCTTCAATGAACAAGAATGATTTGACTCTAATGGATATTACAGGTTTCTAGAATGTGAAGATTGAAAGACACCTTAGAGATTGTCTAGTTTAGTCCTTTAAATTTATAGATTAATAGCAAACAAGCAGACAGACACCCTGAGGTGCAGAAAATTCTTCCTTTCTTTTGTCTTTGTATTCTACTGAAATACTGGTGGGATGAATACTAAGTAAGTGAACAGGTATTCAACAAATAAATGTGGGAGGCATTGTGTAGTGTTCTAGAAGAATTAATCTTCATTCAAACACAAAATAAATTGATATTAGGAAAGCAATTAAGTGCTTTCATGGAATTAAAAAGATCTGTAATTTTTTTAGTTGTAAAAGATTCATAATTTTCAGAAAAGATTTATAATTTTATATGAGATAAGATGTACAAGTGATCACAATTCAGTAGCAGTGTTGAACTTAATGGACTGCTAAACTCCGAGGCAGGCAAGTGTATTGTTTAATTCTTACATTGACCTTATAAAGTCCTAATATTATTATCCTCCCTTTTTTACAGCTCAGTAAACTGAACCATAGAGAGATTAAACCTCTAGGTCAAGTGAGAGTCTTAGGGTTTGAACTCAAGTCTATCTTTCTGCAGAGTCTGTTCATAACTGACACTACTGTGCCTTTGACGATACAAGGCAATAGTACACTAGTAAGTATACTGCAAGAAAGATGTATATGGACTTCTATGTGGAACTGAAAGATTATTGGAGAAAATTGCGTGGCCCAAGGTGGAGGGTAGGGTTGAAAATAGGTCTCTGGGAGATAGTGGCCCTTGTAATGGCCTTTGAAGGATGGTAGATTTTAGTTGGATATTATTGAGAAGCATGATCCTGAAAGTTTAAGGATGTCATATATTCTTTTAGCAATAATGGAATGAATTCCAGAATAGTTGGTTCAAAGATCGCCATTAAACCATTCCTTTACCAACGTGTATTCTGTGCATTAATAAGAGTGGAAATTCTCCAATCTTGGCTTTAAAAAATCCTTAGGGTAACTCCCTTGTTTACTCATATAATTTTTATTTCTCTTTTTACTGCCTCAGTTGAAGGTTTATACCCTTGTAAACTTTGCATTTGAAGAGTTCCATCTGGTTGAAACCCAATTTCTCCCCAAATATGTTGAATTCTCAAAGAGAATTTTTCAAAATGCCTCAGGCATGAGATGTTTTATTCATCTCCACTGACAGATGAATTGCTCTTGCTTTTCATTTTTCTGGTTGTGCCATTTATTTGAGCAGCCATTGTCTCAGCACTTATTGTTTGTAATGTGTAGATCACATTGGAGATGTTTTTATATTTCCTCTCTGGTTATCCACAAAAGAGAACAAAGTACTGCTACTTGAATGCTGGGATAATATCTAGCATGGTAATAAAATAGGGCCTGTTGTAAATTACATCTCTTGTGCATAACTGATTCAGATCAGTCCCTTAGCTTTTTAGCATGTTCAACTGACCATGGTAGCGTAGCTGCTAGTCAAAATATTTCTTTATAAGCTTTAATGGTACATGTTTCTAACACTTTGAAGCCATTCCTTCATTTTCAGTGATCATTATACATAATTTATAACAATGTTTCTAGAAAATTTTCCTTCAATATTTTAGAAAAAATTTTTGAGGAGCAAAGAAGAGCTCACTATTGTCTGATTATCTTCTATATAAATTCCTGCTGAGGAACAAAGGTAATAAAAAGACTGATATATAATATCAATGGCCTGATTCAGTTCAATTCAGTTCAGTTGTGTCTCACACTTTGCAACCCCATGGACTGCAGCATACTAGGCTTTGCCGTCATCACCAACTCCCGGAGTTTACTCAAGCTCTTGCCCATTGAGTCAGTGATGACATCCAACTATCTTATCCTCTGTCGTCCCCTTCTCTACCCGCCTTCAATCTTTCCCAGCATCAGAGTCTTTTCCAATGAGTCAGTTCTTTGCATTAGGTGGCCACCTGTCTCTTATACACATCTAGATGTGTATAAGAGACAGATGTATTTCTAGAAAATAGTTATTCAGAGGAGACTCAGTCAAAATACCTTTCGTGGATTAGGATAACTTTTTCAATATAAACAGTATTTAACAATCAACTACATTTTGTGCCAGGCTTATGGACTGACCATTATTTATTCATTTCCTGAAGTACTGAATGGGGGAAGTGGCCATTTATGGTTGTACCCATAAATTTTATGAGAGCTTTTAAGAATGAACTGGAGGGACAACCCTGAGGGATGGGATGGGGAGGGAGGTGGGAGGGGGGGTTCAGGATGCGGAACACATGTACACTCATGGCTGATTCATGTCAATGTATGGCAAGAACCACTACAATATTGTAAAGTAATTAGCCTCCAATTAAAATAAATAAATTAATTTTAAAAAAAGAATAAACTGGAGAAGTTAAACATGTTTGGGGAATGGCTTTGGGTTTCCTCCAATTCAGGACTAATATTCTCTGCTAGGTTCTGTTGCTTCTGATGCCTGGCAAATAAGAAAGTTCAAAATGGCTGTTATGTATACAAATTTATCTTAGTTTGTAAGTGTATCTTGTTTTATTCAACAGATGTAGTCTTGAAAAATTTTTGTATAACAAAGTTTTATAAGTTAAAATTTTAAATACATATTGGAACTTATTTAAAAGATATTACAAGAGTGAAGAAATGTTTGGCAAAATTTCTCCAAGGTTTTATATTCCAAATTTTTGTAACTTTGTGTTTTTTTGAACTGTTATTATTTTACAATAGGCTGTAAAGTTTTACCTTCAGGAAATTTTATGAAGACTACAAATGAAATAACTACTAAGTATAATCAGTATACAAGAAATCAGTGTTAGATATTTAAGCACACAGAAAAGGTTATACCTAGAGCTCACTGCTGAATTTGTGCCAATTAGCAGGTTATATACTTAGACATAACTTTGCCATAAGTAAGTAATAAATATCCCTGATATAGAGGATATTTCACCTGAACTCTACTTCAAAATCTATATTACACAAGAAGGTGACAAAAGGCCTAATTGCACCATGTATGGCATAGATTGAGCTTCCCCTATTCTTTGTTGTTTGTTTCATGACTTTACTGAATGAGCTTGGTGAGGTCTGTGCTCTTTGTCAGATGCTGCCACTGAAATCTCTGCTCAGTTAGCTTGATTGTTAGCTAGTGACTGAGTAGAGATGCTCTGCTAAGTTCAAATCAATATAGTAAGTCTCTATTTTGGGACAAGTTTCTCTCGTGATCTAAGATGGCTGCCAGCAGCAACTGGTATAACACATTCCTTGGTGTGGGAGGGTGGGGAGAGGGAACCAGCTTCTTTGAGCAAACCAAATCGACATAGACTAAGTCTTCCCTGAAACTAATGTTAATTGCTGGCAGAGTGAAGGACATGGTCATAGTTGGCTCAATTTAAACATTTGGAGTTGGAATGAGTGTTAGAGAGCCAACCACATGGCTAGCAGGGTTGACTTCTGGAGAATAACCTTCAGTAAGGGAAAGGCACCGTCTTGAAAGATAGAAACAGCTCAAAAATGGAAGACTGGAGACAATGATTGAGAATTCTTGCCCAAAGCTTGGCTTTTTGTTCTTGCCTTCATCTTTATTTATGCAAAGATGAAGTTTGTTGTGGGAAGAATATTTACTTTAGTCACACTAAGATTAATTTTCAAATTTGTCTGTATAAGCTTCTACTCACTTTTTAAATTTTCTGTAATGCAGTAAGGTTTGAATGAGGTTGCTTCAAGAAGCAGTGTGGGGGAATGTAATGAACACTGAGAAAAAGTTTGTAAGGAGTAGGTAGGTAGGAAATCAGAAAATATTTGAAACTGAGAAATATTCTATTGAATTTCTATTATTCAAGCTGGGGATCCCTATTATGTTTGGAAGCAATAACTATGATCTTTAGAGCATGAAATTATTCAGTAGCTGGAGAATGGTAACAGGATTGTACCTATTAAGTGGTATTAAGTATGGTACATTATGTTCTTTGGCCCCTAGAAGCTTATAATTACCCACTGTAGAACACTGCAGCATGCGTAATGGAGCTTCGTGTTCTATAGAGTAATGTCAGATGGCCCATTTGTTATCTTTGTGAAGTGGATCAGTGTTATTATAGTCATTACCTGTCTCCTACATGATGAATACATTGAGTCTCAAAAATATGAATCACATTACTAAAGATCATGCACATAGCTTATATTATGAATGTTTCAATTATTTCTTCCAATGTTTGTTCAATGCTCATTCAATGAGCTTCCTTTGACAAACGGCCTTAAATATTATTTCTTCCAATAGTCAGGAAAAGAAAAATATGTACATACTATCTTTTAATATTCTCTGTTTCCTGATGTTCATGAGGTGAGATAGTTTTGTACTAGTTGAACTAGAGTGAATCTGGCAGCCAGGGTACTATAGAGGGAAATCCAGTGTAATTAACATGGAGGAACAAAGAAAGAACAAGAGAAAGAGAATATGGTTTAGCAGCCTCAAAATAAAATTATAGGTAATATATTTATTATACTTAATTATGAGTGTGATTATATTTTTATTAGGCAGCATATTCCTCTGTCTTGCTAAGTGAATTGGAATGCTGTATAGAGGTGATTAGCATTAAGGAGTTGTGACTCCCTTAAAAAAATAAAACCAGCTCCAAGTCCTTCAATTCGTAATATTTGGGGTAAAGCCATATTTGACAGAAAGGAAGAAGGCAAAATTCATTAAGTATCCAAAGATAGTTGTTGCTAACATTCGGTCTAATTCCAACATTTTGGACTTCCTCTTCTCCACTGCAGATAGCAATTATCACTTTTTAATGTGGCTTTGAAATTTTAGAACAGAATCTTTGTGAAGTGCATCAAACATTCTTGAACTGTTTTCAGAACATTCTTTTCATGGAGCCATGGAACCAGCTGCTCTTCTGCCTTAGTCAGTTAGTGTTTTGTCATTGATGTTTTTAAGAATGCGTGTATAATAAAACAGAATCTGAGACATTGATCCTGCTACAGCTATTTTAAGGAGGCAATTATAGCAAAATGAGACACTGATTTATAATGTATTGTTCTTTGGTCTAGACCAGATTACGTGATTTGTCACAGAGGTTACCTATGTATATCACTTAGAAAAAAAAATGCTATTGAAGTAACTGCAGAACAATTGAATGGACTTTTTCATGCTAAAGAATAATGCAATCTTACATTAGGGAATTATTGTGGACTAAGGTTCTTGATGTCTTTCTTGATAGCTTCACAAAGGCATTAAAATAATAACACAACTCTTAGGATAATTCAGTCCGAAAGTGTTTGTGTTGAAGACAAAATTTTGTTCATTCTATATGTATAAAAAGTGAATCAGAATTTCAGCCAAAATTACAGGAGTGTTGCTTAGCACCAACATTTTCTGATCTAATATCTAAAGTCTTCGTGCAGTTTTATTGACTAAAATAGTAATATTTAACTGTTTCATTTTTTTCCTCTGTGCCATGTTAGAAAATCAATCAATGTGACGAATTCTGAGTATTTTGTGTCAGAGATCGCTGGAGAAAAATTGTCAGCAATGGATTCTGATAACGTTCTCTTGCTCATGGTATGGCTTATTATCAAAGTTCTGATGCTTGTACTTATGAGTTGAAGATACATTTCTCTCTTTTTATCCACTTACTCTACAAATTGATTGTGTATAGAACTGGGTGACTTCTGAAAACAATAGCAATCATATTTGGATTTTTACTAACATCTGGTTAACCCAAGATATTGAAGTGATGACTTCAGAATCCTTTGAAATTAATTATCCTACATCAAAGAACTGTCATGTGTTGAGTAATTGTATATAAGTTCTATGTGAGATCCTATTTCTGCTTTAGCCTGTGTAGTTTTCACAATACATCCATTAGTGTAAGGATCTAATTTCCTTATTTTGCACTCAAGGAAACAATCTCAGCAAGTTTCTCACTTGCCACATACACACAGTAACTGGGAGAGCTGAGGTTTAAACCAGGTCTGTGAATTGCAAGGCATGCTTTTTCTTCTGTCCTGTTGCTGGTCAGCCATAGAGAAACATCTCTTTCAATAAATAAATAAATCTGCTTAGAAAATGCCATTTAGTTTCAACCATCAGGATAGAATTCATAGTATAAAAAAATAAAGCCAGCCGAGTCACAGTACCCATCCAAATAGACTTCTTTTATCACATCCCTAACCACACACCTCATGTCATGTAAAAAGAGCCACTGTTTCCTTGCAGTTGTCTTTCCTGGATTTCCCTGTGAAAGTTAGCCCTCTTTGATATATAATATCACACATCACAAACAAGAATGTGATGCAGCTTGAGACTGGCTTAAGCGGAACTTGTAGTCACTAAAGTCTTATGTGTAAAATGAGGGTGTTGAATGAAATAACAGCTCTATCTTGGAACTTCTAAACTGTAGAATTCTAAGATGTACAGATGAGTTTGTCATGTAACATGGGTCTTGACTATCAGTATTCAGTAGTTTTTGAAGACTGAAATGCAATCCATAAGTCATAGCAGTAGTTACATTGAGTGACCTTCACTGACCATAAATAATTTTATTGTTTAACTTCTAATTTTTATCAGTACTTTTGAGTTATGTTTTTAGTAATAGAAATCTATTTTTGTTTCTGTGTCACTTAACCTCCATTTGTTTTCTGCGCCACCAATTTAAGTAATCTGTTTGAATGTACTTTTTCCATCTTTTAATTTTTTTTGAAATTAAGTGCTTTTGAAATAGAACCTTTGAATTAGCCAAAGTGCTCCCCCTTTTGATAGTTGAAACAGTATGTCTGTGGTTATTAACATATCAGTGGTAAACTTTCTGGCAACTTCTGGGTCCTTAAACAATGTTAAACACATATCCGTAATTAAGACTATTTCAGAAACTTTTAATTAAATGTCACAGCTGTTGATTGTCCTGAGGGAGGAGAGATAAATCATTGAAAATGTTACAAATAACATCACTATGGTGCAATAATGTATTTCATTACAATATTATATCACTTAAAAAGGATTTAGGAAAATTGCTATGTGTGTATCAAACCTAAGATAAAGACTTTCACCTTGATAGTGAAAGTACAGTAGATCATTATTATTCATAGATTCCATATTTTCAACTTACCTACTTGCAAAAATTTGTAACCCTCAAGTCAGTTCCTGTAGCACTTTTGCAGTTATTCATGGATATGCATAGAGTGGTGAAAAATCTGAGTTGCCCAAAGCTCACATGTCCCACTGAAGTCAACAAGGTGATGATTGCCCTTTTGGTTCAACTATTCAACACCAAATACTCTTTTTTTTTTTTCAGTCTATTTAGTACCATATTTTGGGGGGGTATTTTTGTATTTTTTGTTGGTTGTCTCACCGTTTCATACGGCCTCAGGTATAGTGCTAAGTGCTATCTAGTGTTTCTAAGCACAGGAAGGCCATGATGTGGACAAATTATGTATTAGACAAGCATTGTTTAATCTTGAGTGCTAGTGTTGTTGCCAACGTGTTCAACATATTAATAAATAAAAATATCTATGAAAAAGATATTTTTAAATGGAAGCACTCATAAAATAGGTTATATAGAGAGCAGTTGACAAAAATGGTGTGAATCAAAGGCTCACAGGAACCTAACTTCCTATTTCCATTAAGAACGGTGGTTCAGAATTTGCTAATTTAACATGTGTGGTGACTATAAAACTTAACTACTGTAAATAAAAAGAACAGACTATAGTTAGAGTCACAACAAAATAGCTCCAAAATTGTTAGGGAGATTTTTCAAATGTTATTTTGAAATTAATTTTTCTTAGGGAAGTGGGGGGTAACCCCACAACATAAAGCTATTTTATGCTTTTGCCAGATGCTCCTCCTGGGATTTCTCTTAAGGTATTAGCATTACTCTTGTACATTTTGTTCATTCTCGCTTTCAAATTTTACTGCTTCTTTAGACATATACTGCAACCTATCATATAATTGTACAAAAATGACAGTTAGTTATGCAGTTGGGCTTTTAAAAGAAATTTTGTTTAAAGACTAATGCAAGTAACTACAAGATAAGCTATTCATACACAGAGAGATAGAAAAAGTCTCCCTTACAGTTCACTCAGTTACTGAACTATTAGGAATTGTAATGTGGCAAACTTTAGTGGACCCTGCACATTAAGGGATGATGTTCCCATGTACACCCATAGCTGATTCATGTCAGTGTAGGGATAAACCCACTACAATATTGTAAAGTAATTAGCCTCCAATTAAAATAAGTTAATTAATTTTAAAAAAATTTAAAAAAAAAAAGGGATGATGTTCCTACCATAGTTGGTCTCTGGTTAAGAAGGGATCTTTAGAATGCTGTAGCAGGTTTTCACATTGTAGGAAAAGCCTTGGTAGAATTCATTCTGATGGCCCAAGAAAGGAGAGAAGTCTTTAGATTTTTCCCTTTGGATTGATAGGAGATAAGGCTTGATTACTATTGAACATATTAGTATGTTAAGTAGCAATTGAATGGTGCTTTGCTACAGATGGTGACTGCAACCGTGAAATTAAAAGACGCTTACTCTTTGGGAGAAAAGTTATAATCAACCTAGACAGCATGTTAAAAAGCAGAGACATTACTTTGCCAACAAAGGTCTGTCTAGTCAGGGCTATGGTTTTACCAGTAGTCATGTATGGATGTGACAATTGGACTATAAAGAAAGCTGAGTGCCGAAGAATTGATGCTTTTGAGCTGTGGTGTTGGAGAAGACTCTTGAGAGTCCCTTGGACTTCAAGGAGATCCAACCAGTCCATTCTGAAGGAGATCAGCCCTGGGATTTCTTTGGAAGGAATGATGCTGAAGCTGAAACTCCAATACTGTGGCCACCTGATGTGAAGAGCTGATTCATTTGAAAAGACCCTGATGCTGGGAAAGATTGAAGGCGGGAGGAGAAGGGGACGACAGAGGATGAGATGGTTGGATGGCATCACCAACTCAATAGACATGAGTTTGAGTAAACTCCGGGAGTTGGTGATGGACAGGGAGGCCTGGCATGCTGCGGTCTATGGGGTCGCAAAGAGTTGGACATGACTGAGCAACTGAATTGAGCTGAACTTGGATAGGAGATATGGCTTGATTAATATTGAACATATTAGTCTGGTTATTTAGGGATTGAATGGTGCTTGGCATAAATCTCTGCTGTTTTTCTATGGATAGTTTTTCTGAAACTAGTTCTGTTAAATTGATTAAAACAAGGTGTCTGATACCATGGGCAGCCTATGAAAGCAAACCAAAATCTAAGCCCATAAATGCCTCAAGGTTATGAAATCAAAACCTAAGAACAGCCCATCACAAATAGCCCACTAGGCTTTAAGCTGAAGCCAGTCAATAACTTCCTTGCTTTACTTCTGCCTTTTCTCTGTAAGTCTCTCCTGAGCTCCCGTTGGTGGAATGTTCCTGACCACTTCCAGTGTTGCTCAGTTCAAATCTGGTTTTGTTCAAATAAACTCTTAAATTTTTTAATATGCCTCAGTTTATCTTTTAACAGTTCTTTCTGGGTTATTTTAGAAGTAGTTGTCAGACACTTACTGATAAATGATCATATAATTGGAAAGTCTCACCTTCTTGAGATCTGACTGCTATGTTCTTCAAAGTGTGATTCCAAGGTCACCTGCCCTGTGATTAGCTGGGGGATTATGAAGTTTGCAAATTCCCTAGGGACCCACTCCAGCTCGATTAAATCAGATTTTCCAGGAGTGTTGCTCATGTACCTGTATTTTTTAACAAACATGTTGGCTACACTACTCTTCTACTGAGTTGGTGGAAAACCAGAATGTTATATATTATTTAGCCAAGTGATTTACATCCTTTGCCAAGAATAGATTTGGTTTTTTAAAAAATCCCCAAGGAGTACAGATATAGCCCACATTAAGTAACCTAATATGTGAAAATAGAGATAAACTCTAAGGTGATGTGATATTTAGAGCTGTATGTCAAACTTAGACATATGAAGTCTTATTACTTTCAGTGTAGTCACTCCAGGGACCTCCATGTATAGGTCTTCCACATATCCTTTCATACATGTTTTCCCCATGTGGGCAATTCCAGTGACTTTTTTTTTTTTTTGGTATTTCAGATTTTTTCAGAACCTGATTGATAACTTCCCAAAGCAATCTGATCACTTTTTTCACCTTCTCCTTTCTTTTTAAATACAAATGACATTATCCATCAGGTTCATCAGGTTATCATAAGTCCTGGCTCAGAATAACTGTGACTGTTTCTAAAAGTCATGTGCACTTTTAAAAGAAAATGCTGAGGATATTAAAAATACCAAGACAGGAGTTCAGAATCTGTTTAGAACAAGAAATAAATATCAAGATAACATCTTAAGGTGCTTACTTGGAAGAGGATGATGAAAGTTCTGAGATGTATATTTCAAAATTAGTAGATATTGGTATATTTCCTATTGATATTGATAGTTATATACTCATATATCCTTACTGATATAAACATCTTATATTCAACACTAGACGTAAGCTAGTTTATATGCTATGCTTGGCTGTAAAAGGCATTATTTAGTAATAAATGTAGAGGACATTATTATTTAATACCTTTACTGAGCCTACTGGATACATTTTGTTAAGCAATGGCCTGATTCAGTTCAATTCAGTTCAGTTGTGTCTCACACTTTGCAACCCCATGGACTGCAGCATACTAGGCTTTGCCGTCATCACCAACTCCCGGAGTTTACTCAAGCTCTTGCCCATTGAGTCAGTGATGACATCCAACTATCTTATCCTCTGTCGTCCCCTTCTCTACCCGCCTTCAATCTTTCCCAGCATCAGAGTCTTTTCCAATGAGTCAGTTCTTTGCATTAGGTGGCCACAGTATTGAAGTTTCAGCTTCAACATCAGTCCTTCCAATGAATATTCAGGACTGGTTTCCTTTAGGATTGACTGGTTGGATGTCCTTGCAGTCCAAGGGACTCTCAAGAGTCTTCTCCAACACCATAGTTCAAAAGCATCAATTCTTCGGTGCTCAGTGTTCTTTATAGTCCAACTCTCACATCCATACATGACCACAGGAAAAACCAAAGCTTTAGATGGACCTTTGTTGGCAAAGTAATGTCTCTGCTTTTTAATATGCTGTCTAGGTTGGTCATGGCTTTTCTTCCAAGGACCAAGCGTCTTTTAATTTCATGGCTGCAGCCACCATCTGAAGTGATTTTGGAGCCCCAAAACATAAAGTCTGTCACTATTTCCCTTGTTTCCCCATCTATTTCCCATGAAATAATGGGACCAGATGCCATGATCTTAGTTTTCTAGATGTTGAGTTTTAAGCCAACTTTTTCACTCTCCTCTTTCACTTTCATCAAGAGACTCTTTCGTTCTTCTTTGCTTTCTGCCATAAGGGTGGTATCATCTGCATATCTGAGGTTATTGATATTTCTCCTGGCAGTCTTGATTACAGCTTGTGCTTCATCCAGCCTAGTGTTTCTCATGATGTACTCTGCATATAAGTTAAATAAGCAGGGTGATGATATACGATTATACAGTGGAAGTGACTAATAGATTCAAGGGATTAGATCTGATAGACAGTGCGCCTGAAGAACTGTGGATAGAGGTTTGTGACATTGTATAGGAGGCAGTGACCAAGACCATCCCCAAGAAAAATAAATGCAAAAAGGCAAAAATGGTTGTCTGAGGAGGCCTTACAAATAGCTTTGAAAATAAGAGAAATGAAAGGCAAAGGAGAAAAGGAAAGATATACCCATTTGAATGCAGAGTTTCAAAGAACAGCAAGGAGAGATAAGAGAGCCTTCCTCAATGATCAATGCAAAAAATAGAGGAAAACAATAGAATGGAAAAGACTAGAGATCTCTCCAAGAAAATTAGAGATACCAATTTCATGTGAAGATGGGCACAATAACGGACAGAAATGGTATGGATCCAACAGAAGCAGAAGATATTAAGAAGAGGTGGCAAGAATACACAGGAGAACTATACAAAAAGAAAAAAGAGCTTAATAGGCCATACAACTACAATGCTGTGATCACTTACCTAGAGCCAGACATCCTGGAATGTGAAGTCAAGTGGGCCTTAGGAAGCATCACTACGAACAAAGCTAGTGGAGGTGATGGAATTCCAGTTGAGCTATTTCAAATCCTAAAAGATGATACTGTGAAAGTGCTGCACTCAATATGCCAGCAAATCTGGAAAACTCAGCAGTGGCCACAGGACTGGAAAAGGTCAGTTTTCATTCTAATCCCAAAGAAAGGCAATGCCAAAGAATGCTCAAACTACTGCACAATTGTAGTCATCTCACATGCTAGCAAAGTAATGCTATAAATTCTCCAAGCCAGGCTTCAGCAATATGTGAACCGCGAACTTCCAGATGTTCAAGCTGGATTTAGAAATGGCAGAGGCACCAGAGATCAAATTGCCAAGATCTGTTGGATCATCGAAAAAGCTAGAGAGTTCCAGAAAAATATCTAGTTCTGCTTTATTGACTATGCCAAAGCCTTTGACTGTGTGGATCACAACCAACTGTGGAAAATTCTTTATAGACTGATTAATAAGATTTAACTAATAAATACAGTAGATAAGAGGCAGTTTCCTGAATTCCATGAGGTTTTGAGTCTACTAAGCAGCTTATAATGTTTTAGGAAGAGAATCATCTTTCCTCAAATAAAGAGACAGCTTGATTTCCCTATTAATTAAGATCAAGGTGGGGATGGAAGAGATGAGCCCCATTCCCTTTCTCTCAGAACCCTTTGCTGACTTTGTTTTGGTGCTTCCAGCTATTAGAAACTCTCACCAACTGATTTCCCCTAGGCCTAAACCGTGGGGATTCAGGGTTTTTAAATCAGTATTTAGGACACAGAATCATCATAGTTCAGTTTTGCTGGTGAACTTGTAATAATAACGTCCAATGTTTTCATGTAAAAATGTACCCCAGATTTCCATGGGAAAATTTAAGAGTAAGATTGAGACCTGCTTGGTTGCAATAGATACATTAAGACAGTAATGTTTATTTTTGGATAAGATCTGCTATGGTGGCCTGATTAATAGGCTGATACAGATTAGAAAAATGCAAATATCTATAACAACATAAATGTACATTTTAATTTAAATTATTTCTTTATTTTATTTCTATAGATGACATAAAATTAAAAAATTATAGCATGAGGATATTTAGCCTGAAAATAAAGAAGCACTTCCTGATCATGTATGGACTTACAGCGTATTTAGGAAAAAATACTGAAATTTCACTCTTAGCATCAATCCTTAGTCTATTTGAGTTGGTTTATGTGTAACATCAACTGAAGGCAAGAGGATCAGCTTCTGTGGTACTGTTTAGTCCTCAGAATACATCATACATGTACCTACATGCTCATATACATGCAACCATTCATTTTTTTAATTAGTTTTTTAGTGCTAATCATTTTTATGTAATTAATGAAACTAATCACATTTCTTTCTAGATGTATAGAAGACAGAGTTATTGAAACAATAAAGTGGATTTGTAGAGAATCTGTTTAGGGAATTATTTAGAACACTGGAAAACAAAAACCAAAAGGCAACAGTGCAGCTTTCCCGTTCAGCAATGTAGATTTACTTCATCCTGAGCCCAGGACCGACAGCTTCCTTTGGGAACATGTCTGGTTTATAGCTGCAAAGACAAAATGACCTTTTAAAACTCTCTTGGGTCACTGAGGAAATAGTTGACTAGGTGTGTGAAGTAAGGCTTCTACATTCTACATTTAGCATTAATCTAAAGAGAGATGAAATTTATAAGTTAACATATTAAGATGTTTGTGTAGTACTTATTAAGTTGATTATTAAATAGCTTAATATTAATTTTTGAGAAATAAGCCCTAATAAGTACTTAGAAAGGCCCAGAGCTTATAAAGTTGCATTTTTAGTTTATCAAGTTTCTCTGAATATCAACTTAAAAAAAATATAATTGTTTCAAATGTTGAGAAGTATTAGAGTTGAGGTTGAGGAATAAAGAGTTTTTTGGAACACTGTGTTTGAATGAAAATACATGGTAATAAATATAATTTCAAAAATATGATTTATGTCTAATTTTATTTAGAAATTTTATGAGTTTCTCGATGCTTTTATGTCTGTATGCTGAGTTTGCGCTCACTCGATCCTCCTGCCACCTCTTTTAGGGGTTATAACACAGCAACATTGGCCCGTGACCATGCCTTTATGAGGGTTTTATTGAAAACAAGATCTTTAAAATTTATATCACTGAAGAAGACTGACATAAAAGCAATATTAAGATATAGTTATTGAATGATAAAGCGTTTGCATCTCAGATGTTATCATGAGTTCATGCGTGTAGTAGCTTGATGGTGAAAGGAAGGCCAAGACAGCCAGGCGTGTAGTAACCTTGGTGTGGAGCGCCTTACACAGAAGGTTTGCACTGAGTCTCCTGACTGTGAACAGTACTGCAGTGCCCTCAATCTGATATCCAGACGCACTATTGCTTAAAATGATACAAGCTTTTTAAAAGAGTTATTTTGTATTTATATCTCAATTGCCTTTTAAACCCAATTTCTTATTATAACAGATATGAATATGTGTTTTGGGGTATTAGAAATGAAGCATTTACATAATGTGTTTTAAGGACAGCAGAAACCTGCTGGGTTCAGATATATTTCTGCAAATTCTTGAAAATATTACCTGGGATTTCATCCATTACTATTTCAAAAGCAATTTCGTAGTTTTCTGTGATCCCTATGGGTTGAGGCTTTCAGAACTCATCACAGAAATTCACAAAAATTTTCATTCTACTCTGATTTAATGGAAATTAAGCAAACTCGAGAAAATTTGAAACTGCCTCAGTTTTCAGTGAATAATTTATTCACGCAAAGAGTAATATGGGCTTTTTTTCCCCTATAGGGTTTTATCAGTAATTCACTCCAAATTATATCCTTGATATGGATAAGACACTATGCTAGGTTGGGAAACTTGTTTCCTAGGAATTTTGGATCTAAAGACCTACCCTCATATTCAGTTTGTGCATTGTTAAGTCTTAGTTTTATATGTCAGCTATAAAATTTCTGGGAAAATGTTTATATATGCTGGTAAGATACTTATTGATTTTATATTTTGTCAGAGAAATTATAAATGTAGAAACCTCATAAATAATGTGATTCTGAAAAGTGAAATAATATTATTGGAAATAAATCATATTATGTTGCGACCCCATGGACTGCAGCCCACCAGGCTCCTCCGTCCATGGGATTTGCCAGGCAAGAGTATTGGAGTGGGGTGCCATTGCCTTCTCCATATGTTTGGTTACTAAAAGGAAAGAAAATTATTTCCATGTTCTTAAAGAAATTTGAATTTAGTTCCCCCAATTTAGATTTTAATAATGTATTTTTGAGCTTTTTTCTATTATTTTAATCTTGTGACATTATTCCTGTTAGGTTTGATTTGATCTTAATAGCAAAACACATTTCTATATACTATGAAAAAATTTTACTCTTTATAGACAGTGCTATGGATATGATAGTAAAAATATTATTACCATATTTAAAACATGCAGTGTATTCAATTTTCAGATCTTCATTAAAAAAAAATAACATTAAAATTATCTGTATTTCATTGGGGTAACCACAGGGTGCTTGATGAAAAGCCTTTTGGATAGTCTAGTAATATGGGCTTTTTTTCCCCTATAGGGTTTTATCAGTAATTCACTCCAAATTATATCCTTGATATGGATAAGACACTATGCTAGGTTGGGAAACTTGTTTCCTAGGAATTTTGGATCTAAAGACCTACCCTCATATTCAGTTTGTGCATTGTTAAGTCTTAGTTTTATATGTCAGCTATAAAATTTCTGGGAAAATGTTTATATATGCTGGTAAGATACTTATTGATTTTATATTTTGTCAGAGAAATTATAAATGTAGAAACCTCATAAATAATGTGATTCTGAAAAGTGAAATAATATTATTGGAAATAAATCATATTATGTTGCGACCCCATGGACTGCAGCCCACCAGGCTCCTCCGTCCATGGGATTTGCCAGGCAAGAGTATTGGAGTGGGGTGCCATTGCCTTCTCCATATGTTTGGTTACTAAAAGGAAAGAAAATTATTTCCATGTTCTTAAAGAAATTTGAATTTAGTTCCCCCAATTTAGATTTTAATAATGTATTTTTGAGCTTTTTTCTATTATTTTAATCTTGTGACATTATTCCTGTTAGGTTTGATTTGATCTTAATAGCAAAACACATTTCTATATACTATGAAAAAATTTTGCTATTTATAGACAGTGCTATGGATATGATAGTAAAAATATTATTACCATATTTAAAACATGCAGTGTATTCAATTTTCAGATCTTCATTAAAAAAAAATAACATTAAAATTATCTGTATTTCATTGGGGTAACCACAGGGTGCTTGATGAAAAGCCTTTTGGATAGTCTTTGTTTCCAGTTTGAGTTGCTTTTGTTCATAAACATCTGTGATGTAGACTTACTTCTGAGTGTCTCTTCATTTGAGATAAGCCACAGGTACCTAAAGTGAAATACATGTCTGCTTAATCTCAAGGAACCTTTAGGTTCAGAAATATGGGTTCATTGAAAAGCAAGATCAGTTAATCTTTAAAATAAAATATAATGAACCAATAAAAGAACTACAGTTCAAGTCGCTGACATCATACTAAGTGTATTCCAGGAAATAGACATCTTCTCATAGTATGATTCTGATGAATTTTTCTCCTTTAGAATATACAAAGACTCAATTGACTGAGAACTCCTTTATTAGATTAGAAGTAAGGCTATAAATGACATATGGCACCTTCTAGCCTGCTTTCTGATTAGAAAACAAATAATACATACAGATTTTCTGTTGCATTAATGAGCACAGATACAAATAAACATGACTTGTTTTTCAAGGGATTAAAATAGTATAGAAACAATAAACATACAGCCATTTTTATTTTAATATGACTTTTCAAAACAGGATATCAAAAGAAGCTGATTTATTAGAGGATGAATTGATATTTTGTAACTTTATAATGTCATGTGGTAGGTGATCTCAAGATGGAAGTGAAAATTATAGCTATAGCTTAGACATCAAGGAAGTGTTAGCCTTTTTTTCAGGCTAAGCTGCTGCTGCTGCTGCTAAGTCGCTTCAGTCGTGTCTGACTCTGTGCGACCCCACAGACGGCAGCCCATTGGGCTCCGCCAGCCCTGGGATTCTCCAGGCAAGAACACTGGAGTGGGTTGCCATTTCCTTCTCCAGTGCATGAAAGTGAAAAGTGAAAGTGAAGTCTCTCAGTCGTGTTTGACTCAGAGACCCCATGGACTGCAGCCCACCAGGCTCCTCCGTCCATGGAAGTTTCCAGGCAAGAGTACTGGAGTGGGATGCCATTGCCTTTTCCGTCAGGCTAAGCTACACTAAAGTAAACTCTACAAAGTCATGAGAGGCTGTTTATACTAAGATGTACAATGATTCTGTCAATCTCATTGAGAACGATAGACAGGAATTGGGGAAAATAAAAGCCTGGCATAGGAGAGGTAAACAGGTTTATGTTTCCTTCTGGGGAGTGGCACGGAGTGACGGTGCAGGAGCTTAAGGGTCGCAGGAAGGAGAGTAGGAAGTAGAGGCCAGTAACACGGAATGGAGATTGAGGTTAAAACCTGGTCATTAAAAGACTTAAATTATTTGTTTTCAGCCGTTCTTGTACCTTAAAAACCCCAAAACATAAAACCTCAATCTTATTGTGACCATTTATAGTAACTGCGTTGAAATGCACACTTCTGACAAGTGGGAAACTGGATAATACACTAGGTTAGAAATAAAAGAACCTAGAAATCTAGTCATGTGTAAATCAAAGTTCTCTGTGGCCCCAACTTTATCACCTATAAAACAATACATTTGTAAATTATCTGTACAATACCTTCTAGTTCTATCTTACTGTGATTTGATAATTCTATAAATAAACTGGACTAGCTTCCTTGCTTTTCTACTTGAACGATTCCAACTAGACAACTTACCAGGAAAGTTTATATTGATTCATTTATACAAATTTAAATTTGTTTATCCCTGATTAATTTCTTGAGTTTATAACTGGCTAGTCAAATTCCACCAATAGCTGGGTTGACATAGTTGAGATCCATTAGATTACAGAAGTCTAGTGAGGCATCAAGAGCCTTGTGAAGGTATTCTAGCTATGAACCTATTAGGTAGAGGATGTTATGAACGAGGAAAATGATCATTTTGGTGTCATTTTTTAAACTTTTTGTTTTTTTTTTTTGATAATCATTTTGATCTTAAATCTATTTTAGATTTAAATTGTAGAGATCAGTATAATCTCATTAGCTCCCATGAAGATGGTACTCATTTGGTCATTTTTGCTAGATGAATTCAGGGTGTACTTATTCAGAATATGTATTTAAAGGGTAATTTTTTTTTAAAGTGAAGAAGATGAAAATTAGTTAGAGATATATATTAGGTTTGGGTCTTCCCTGGTGGCTCAGATGGTAAAGAATCTGCCTCTAATATGGGGACCCTGGTTTGATCCCTGGGTCAGGAAGATCCCCTGGAGAAGGGAATGGCAACCCATTCCAATATTCTTTACTGCAGAATTCCATGGACAGAGGAGCCTAGCAGGCTGCAGTCCATGGTAGCAGAGAGTTGGACAGGACTTAGTGACTAACACTTTCACTTTCACACTTCATATTAGTTTCAAACCAATAAAAGTTCAAAAGCATTTCAATAGGTAAGAATATGTATCCAACATTTTCCTGAAGTTAGGAGACTTACATGGTTTCTGGCCTAAGAGCTGAGAAAATACAGATTGCATAATTTGAACAAGGACATGGCAGAATGACAAATTATATCAAAATTTGAAATGGGTGGAAGCAAAATCTACACAGAGACCGAATTGTCTTGAGTTTGGATAACATTTAGATTATCCACCATTTGGATAACATGAAGCCCCTTAGCTGCCATAAAGTGTAAGTTTAGTTCAAAAGCCAAAAAAAAAAAAAAAGCGATTGATTCTACAGAACTTTAGTATTTAGTAACACTTTCCACTGTAGTACAGTAATAAATCATGTTTCCTAGTCTATAAAGTATTGTGGAGCCTCCAAATTGCATCTTGTCAAACAGAACAACTCATATTATAGGATTTATGCTAAAGATAAATGTTATTTTCATCATTATTGGCAACTGAGAAATGATTTTATTGTACAGCTCTTACTTGATATGCGATACTAAGGTCAATCATCTATATCAGTAAGTCAACTTTGGGATAAACATATACCTCCAAAAAGAAGACATGAGTATAGAATAGTACATAAAGGTATAGTCTGTGGTGCCAAATCACCTGGGCTGTGGGAGTGTACAGATTACATGTGAATTCATGTGACTCAGGTTCTGGCTTGTTAGGTCCTACCTATAACTGAATTGACATCTTTGAGACCCGTTGCATTATACATTTCAAAGCTTTAGGATTAATGTTAAGATATTAATTGTATCTGTTGAGTCTGTTTTTGAGGTTTAATTATCTAGTCCACAAAAAAGTCAAGTGTGTCTACGTGCTAAATATTAGTTATAATATGATTATATTTGTTTTATGTTTCAATGAAATACAGCGTTAATAGTCAGATAGCCAAAGAAACAAATGGAATTAGCCTTAAAATATGGCCAAACAAAGAAAATCTAAATCTCATTTCAGAGAAATGTAAAGAGGACTGATTGTTACAATCATTTTATGTACAAGCCATACCAGATGTTATTATTATTTTTTTTCCAATTTTCAATCATGGTTGAAAATATAGCAAGAAAGCCTCATTCCAAGCACAAGAGAGCCCCACAACAATGGTGATTATACTGCTTGGAAGAAAACAGAGTTCTTTTAGTAGTGAGCATCTTTCTGTGTACTTACTGGCTATTTGTATAATGTCTTTGGAGAAATGTCTATTCAAATTATTTGCTCATTTTTAAATTGTCTTTTTGGTAAAATTTGTCTTTTATTATTGACTTTTAGAAGTTCTTCATTCTGGATACGTCTCTTATCAAATGTATGATTTACAAATATTTTCTCCCATTCTCTGGATTGTCTTTTCATTTTTTTTAGATGTTCTTGAAATCACAGATGTTTTATTTTGATGTCTAATTAATCTATTTTTTCTTTTGATATAAAATTTTTTTAAATGCCTAATCTAAGATCATGAAGATTTGCTTTTTTTCTCTAAAGTTTTTATTGTTGTTAGCGATTACATTTAAGTCTATGAGTCATTTTGAATTAATTTTTGTGTCTAATGAGAGGTAAAGGTTAAAATTCATTATTTTGCTCATGGACATCCAGTTGTCCCAGCACCATTTATTGAAAAGATGGTCTTTTCTCTATTAAATGGTCTTGGATTCTGTGTCAAAAATCAGTTGACTATAAATATAAGTCCCATATCCTTTTTAAATTCTAGACTTTATCTAATTTGTTCCAGTTAAATGGAAAACTGAGTATGATTTTTCTTAAAGATACTTTATAATAAAGTCTCCTTTCCTTTCATCCAATTGATAAATCATTTCCATTGGCAGTTTCTTTGTTATTAGTACACCAAATTTTTTATGTCTCAACTGAAACTAATTTTCTTTTATTTCTGTAAGTCAAATGACCTTTGTCTTCCTTGCAATGTTTTGTTAAATCAACTTTCTACTTAGATGTTCCTTATAGTGAGAAGAAAAATATTAACTTAAATGGAAGTTGCCTGTGTCTACCAAAAGAAAGAATTTGAATTATACATCCATTATATTTCTAGCTCTTTAACTCATTTGTTGATGTGGGTGTGTGTGTTTGAGTCACTCAGTTGTGTCTGACTCTTTGCAACCCCATGGACTGTAGCCCATCAGGCTCCTCTGCCCATGGAATTCTCCAGGAAAGAATACTGGAGTGGGTTGCCATTTCCTCCTCCTGGGGATCAAACCTGGGTCTCCTGCATTACGGGTAGATTTTTTTTTTTACCATCTGAACCACTAGGGAAACCCCTAACAGATATCTTTAGTAGTCAAAAAGATAATATTGTATAACTGAAGGGTCATATGGAATAATTCTAACATTAACAAAATTAGAGAGATTGGGAGAAGTTTCTTAGTTCTCAGAAGAAATTTACTAAAAAATCTAGTATAATTTCCAAAGCAGAAGTAAAACTTACATAAAGAAATCCTCCATTACCCTTTCTGTAAACCCAAGTACACTCAAATTGCAAATTTATTATTATTTCCCAGTATTTCCTTTTTCTGAAGCATTGTCTTGCCTGGGTCCTGCACAAGCTACAAAATAAGCCACATCTATTTGATTAGCTCAGTTGCCAAAATTTAGATATCACCGTTGCAGTCTCAGTCTCTCTCCTTTTCTCATGTATCTTTTAGGCTTACTAAGACCATAATGTCAATTACAAATTCTAACTTAACCCCTAACATTCTCATGCAATGACATACTAGTGCTATTGGCAAAATCCATCAGGTGTTCAGATTTTGTGTGGACTTGGAAAAAGTGAAATTCGAATGTGAAGGTAAGTTAACTTTTTTCCTCTTAGAAACTTTAATGAAAAATATAATAAAATTTGTGCCCTCTTTGGTAGCAATATCTTGATACTGTTTGATTATTTGGGATTTTATTCAACTGGTTAAAATTCATTTCTCCAGACTTCCTTAATGGATTTGAAGAAGCTGATGATAAAAGTAAATTCAAGGACCTCATCAGCTAGGGCTAAGTGAACCCAAAAACCTAGTTCTCTAGTCTCTCATTCAGTCATTTTTTTTTTTTTTTCTTTAAAATTATTTATTTGGCCACTCTGGGTCTTAGTTGTAGCATGCAGGATCTTTAGCTGAGGCATGTAGGATCTAGTTCCCTGACCAATGACTGAACCCGAGCCCCTTGCTTTGGGAGCATAGAGCCTTAGCCATTGGACCACCTGGGAAGACCCTTTCATTCAGTCTTGATTTTCTCTTCATGAGCTCATGTTATCTCTCCCATCTGCATAATGGGTCTGGTAATGGCTAAGGGTGGAGAAGGAAATGGCAACCCACTCCAGTGTTCTTGCCTGGAGAATCCCAGGGACGGGGGAGCCTGGTGGGCTACCGTCTATGGGGTCGCACAGAGTCGGACACGACTGAAGCGACTTAGCAGCAGTAGCAGCAGCAATGGCTAAGGGACTGGCTTGCACCAAGTGTCCATTTCATGTTTGTACCATACTACATAGAGTAGTGATATTCCTGAAAATTGCAAATTAAATGTTTACAAATAGAATAATTTGAAATACACAAGTCAAGTTTACCAATCAGATACCTGTTTAAAGTTATATTTTAGCTTTTTAAAAGATTGAAAGTAGAGATCACATATTTTTACCAGCTAATAATTTGAAAAATGATCCTTGAATTTATTAGGCTGGGAAAAGCATTTTAGTGATTTAACTGAAAAGAAGTTTAATGAAATATAAAGTATCTCCAAATTAGTGGTCTCCTCTTTGAAACATTCATAATAGCAAATGTAATGAAATAACCAAAATAATAAAAGTAGCAATAATTAGATAGCTGCAGTCTGAAAATTTACACTTTGTCATCTGAAGTAAAATATTGACTCATTGAGAAGCTGAACTTTGACTTTAGACTTTTTCTTAAGATCTTGGGAACCCTACATAAAGCATTTGTTAGGCAAACACAGTAAAAATTAGATTTTTTATATTTGTTTTTTTAGTTGAGTGATGATAGCTTTACAATATTGGTTTGATTTCTGTCATACGTCAACATGAATTAACCATAGGTGTACATATGTCCCCTCCTTCCTGAATCTCTCTCCTACCTCCCTTCCTTAAAAATTAGATATTTTAAACTAAGAGATTAACTTAGAAAATCAAGAAAAAAACTGATTTTTAAAAAGAATAATTTACCTGTTGCTCCAGAATTTACCTTTTAAATAAAACTCTTGGTACAGATTTTCTTAGTTGCTTTGGATCAGTATAAAGGCAGATGCCTTAGGTAGGCAAAGTTTGTCTTTAGTATCTTCTCAGTTCAGTTAAGTTCAGTTCAGTCGCTCAGTCGTGTCTGACTCTTTGCAACTCCATGAATCGCAGCACGCCAGGCCTTCCTGTCCATCACCAACTCCCGGAGTTCACTCAGACTCATGTCCATAGAGTCAGTGATGCCATCCAGCCATCTCATCCTCAGTCGTCCCCTTCTCCTCCTGCCCCCAATCCCTCCCAGCATCAGAGTCTTTTCCAATGAGTCAACTCTT
>SJYT01069410.1:489190-506503 GCA_006410635.1 Cephalophus harveyi
CCTGGTGGGCTATAGTCCATGGGGTTGCAAAGAGTCGGACACAACTGACTGACTAACACTTTCACTTTACGAAGATAAATTAGGCATGAAAGAAAATCAAGAATTGTGGGGATGATAGGCATGGCGTATGCATGGCAGCTACATTTCAAACAGGATAATCAGTGCCAGCTATCTGCTCTGCTAAATGAATACATCTGAACTTGTTGGTGATCACTAGCCAATGTGCTGACTCATTCATGTAATATAGTAAAAACATCCTCCTAGAAATAATTCCTTAAATTAGACAAGTGGTCGAATATAGATAATACAAACTTGATTTTTATTAATACAAACTTGAGTTTTATAAGAACTTGATTTTTTATAGGAAAAATGGTTTTGAGGAATGTCTCTTGCTGTATTCATTCAGCTCACCAGTGTTATGTGTATTCTGTGTGCCAAGAGCTCTGCCAGGTGCAGGAGATGCAAAACTGTAAGCAGAAAAAGGCAGCTTCTGCCCTCCTGGAACTGTGTGTTATAGGGCTGCCACTCAAATCCTGATGTAATGTGGAAATCATTCTCAGATAACAAAGAACCAGCAGCTGATTGGTATATGAGGAAGAGTCAATTTGAATCTGACTTTACTAATGTGTTTCCTGCTGATGTCGAAGCAAAAGAATGGAATGTTATTCATTAGTTGTTGACATGATATCTCTTAAATATTCATAGCTTATTGATTAAAGGCCATGTATCAATATTTTAGGGAGGAAGAAAATTGTTGGTATGAGTGCTGATGGCTAACCTCAGATAAACTATGTTGTTTTCCTTGGTTTAAAGTTTTGTAGTGGAAAATATTATTATGAGCTGCATAGCCCAGCTGTGAAATACGAAAGCTGCTGCTGCTGCTGCTGCTGCTAAGTCGCTTCAGTCGTGTCCGACTCTATGCGACCCCATAGACGGCAGCCCACCAGGCTCCCCCGTCCCCGGGATTCTCCAGGCAAGAACTCTGGAGTGGGTTGCCATTTCCTTCTCCAATGCATGAAAGTGAAAGTGAAAGTGAAGTCGCTCAGTCGTGTCCGACTCTTCACGACCCCATGGACTGCAGCCCACCAGGCTCCTCTGTCTATGGGATTTTCCAGGCAAGAGTACTGGAGTGGGGCGCCATAGCCTTCTCCAATACGAAAGCTGGTAGAGACCAAATTTTATTTGATGATTTGTTTATTGACTTCTGGAATATAAAACCAACAGAAACCATGTACTTTCATTTAAGAAAACAAATCTTCATTTTGTAGAGGACAAATCAGTTTGCTGAGTAGCTCACTTAAAAAAAAAATGACCCAAGTTGTTACCCTGATTTCCTGTAGACTGTGTATATCTGCCAGCTATTGTTTTACTAAGATGAATGAATCTCTGCCAGAGGATTTAAAAGCTCTTTTAGAACTATAAAATTCCTTAGTGTACAGAAATAAAATTTGCTGAGCTAAATGTTCATCAAAAGGTAATGCATCAAGCTAAAGGAAAAGTCTCCAGACACACAGGCAGATTGTACATGTAGATTTTCTTGTATATCATGTTAAAACAAAAATTATGGAATGCATCTGTTACTGGCCTGAAAACTAGATTAAACCAGAATGGAATCCGCCAAGATCTTCCTCACTGGTGTTATGCCAGTCATGCTAAGATCCAAGGGCACCCATGGCATTCAGTGAGTGCTTAGTAAGCGTCCTGTTTGGTATCTTTGAATTATATCGCTGGTTCTGATGCTCACCAGCTTTACTGAAGCAGAGGGTAGATGTGTCCTTGCCTCCCTTTTGTGGTGTGTTTTATCTCAAGTTGATACTTTTTTTATTCTCTCCACTTGGCCCTCCTCCAATATGTAACTTGTTTTACATATTTTTATTATATCCAAGCTGAGACTGTTGTTAGGAAATAAAACATATACATTTTAATAATTGTGAAACTACTGCTTATTGGTTTTTCTAACAAAGTCGATAATCTAGGACTTTTCTTGACCTTAGTGGTTTTATACACGAATGGAAATATTGATTTCTGGGCCACTCCCAGTTTCCTATAGACTAAGTATATGTATTATTAACTATAAGTCAGGGAATCATGCTATCTATATTTCTTCTAGAATTTTTGGGTTTACTACAATGGAATTTCATTTTAATTCTATTGTATGAAACAGTGTAATTGACATTATAAAATTTTTAATTTTTTTTTTTTGCTTGGGATTAGGTTGATTAAAATGCACCATTTATGAGGCTAAAGAAACAAATTTATTCCCTCTGAACCTGAAGTTTTATTCTCTTTCCTGATCACACATTGTCCCTTTAATCTCAGATCAGCAGTCTCACCATATGTGTGTCATTGACTATACAAAGAATTCAAGCAAAATGGTGGAATGGTTTGAGGCTAATCTGTCATCACTTTGAGACGCCAGCTTCTCGTGTGTAAGAGTAGGGTTACTTTCATGCATGAAGGATGTTGGGTAGAGCACTCAACACTGTCTATGTCATGTTATAGCAGAGTTCTGTTGCATTTGTTGTTTAGTTGCTAAATTGTGTCCAATTCTTTGCGACCCTATGGACTATAGCCCATGGGGCCCCTCTGTCTGTAGGATTTCCCAGGCAAGAATACTAGAGTGGGTTACCATCTGTTGTGTTACTTGTCATAAAATAAGATGGTGAGTTCTCATGTTGGACGAAACTCATTCATTTTAATTTATTGAGAAATAAAGGCATTTAATAATCAAGCTTACACTTGGGACAGCTATGGTTAGGACATTGTTCTGCTTATCTATTTTTGTGGAATAAGCCACCTCCAAAATAGCAGCAGTCATTTAATTTGCTCACAATTATGCAGTCAGGACTGAGTTTGTCTTTGTTTGATGTGGAATCAACGAGGTAGTTCAAATAGGGCTTCAGAACCCGTTTCAAAGATTGCTCATCATATGGCTCACAAGTTGGTACTGACTGTTAGCTGGAATTTACCTGGGGCTGTTAACCAGGCTTCTCAGGTCCTTTCCATGTGGGCCTCCCTATTGGGCTCTTTGGGCTTCCTCAACGGCATGGCAGCTGGATTCCCAGAGCAGTGTTCCAAAAGACGGGAAATAGAGGATGCCAGCATATCAAGACATGGGTCTAGAAACTGGCTTGCTATCTCTTGTGCTAAATTCTACTGGTCACAGAACCCACTCAGATTTACAGGGAGGGAACATAGCCCTCACCCTTCAGTGGAAGAAGTGTCAAGTAATCTATCATTATATTCCTTATAGTGAGTAGGAAAGATTATCACTGTTTCTGGGAAAATATAAGCATTTGGCCACTTCTGTAATCTTAGGTTAGAATCTGTCAGTCACATCCCAAAACAATGGAATCAGGTCAACAGATATCATGATCTGACAATTAGCATTCTAGAAATCCACTCTACCTTTTTTGCATATTTTTTGGTGGCTCAGAGGTTAAAGCGTTTGCCTCCGATGCGGGAGACCTGGGTTCGATCCCTGGGTCGGGAAGATCCCCTGGAGAAGGAAATGGCAATCCACTCCAGTATTCTTGCCTGGAGAATCCCATGGGCGGAGAAGCCTAGTAGGTTACAGTCCACGGGGTCACAAAGAGTCGGACACGACTGAGTGACTTCACCTCACCTCACCAACACATAAATAAAGTAAACTTGATTTCATCATCATTTCCAGGCAGAAATAATCTATCCTTTGTCAGTGGTCTCGAAATATTTTCTATTATGCATCTCTATAACTACTTGTAAAAAAGTTTCTTCTATTTTCTTCTATATATGGTGAAGAATGTTATATTTTATTATTCCTGCAGAAGAGGACAGATGTTCATTGCCTCCATCTCTGTTAATGGAAAATTTTGAGTATGTACCATTTATGTATCAGAATACTAATATTTTATTTCCTTTACAAAAAAATAGAAATTAAAGTAAAAAATAAATTAAGAACTTACAGTGTATTATTCTCATGTGCCTGGGTTTGTGCACCTCATTGTAGGGAACTCTAGACTACTGTTTTTTTCTCTTTCTTTGGCTTTCCACCTTATTCTCTATTATTTTTGGCACACCGTCTGAAAATTGTTCCTTCTCTCTTGATATGAGTGTTTCATTCTTCATCTTAAGAAATGGGATCTAATTCCCCTCCTCTTTAATCTGGGCTGGCCTTGGTGTTCCCTTGACCAGTAGAATGTGGCAGAAGTCAGGTTGTATGAGGTCTGAAGTTCTGTGAAGCAGGCAACCTCCCCCTTGGATTTTACAGTGTTGTCTCTTGGAATGTGCCCTTTTAGAAGTTAGCCCCCTTGTTGTGAGAATGCCGAGCCATATAGATTGTCTGTGTGTAAGTGCTCCTGTTGCCACTTCAGCTAAAAGCCAGGTGAGTGTGCTATCTTGGATGTCCAACCCACTCATGCCTTCAGATGACTCTAGTCCCAGCCATCATCTGTAACCATGTTAGAGAACCACTCAGTCAAGCGTCCAGAATGATGAGAGAAAAGAGCAAATTGTTCTTTTAAGTCACTAAGTTTATAGGTAGTTTGTTATGCAGCAGTAGATAACCAGAACACATTCTTCCTTATTCTATTGCTTGGTCTTCCAATTATTAATGCCATCCTATGAGTCATGACTCTGGGGAAGGAAACGGCAACCCACTCCAGTATTCTTGCTTGGGAGAGTTCCACGGACAGAGAAGCCTGGTGGGGTCTGTCTCTGTCCGTGGGGTCGCAAAGAGTCAGAAACAACTGAGCGACTAACACACACACACACACACACACACACACATGAGTCATGACTAGAGAATCTCATTAAGAACATTAAAATGTGTGTTTTTTATAGACAAGGAAACTGAGGCTCAGAGAGGTTACTTAATCTCCTTAAGGGCAAATTGTCAGGAAGAGAGGGTCTGGAATTAAAAATGCATGTCTTTTGGATATGAGAGCCCCTGTTCTTTCTACTGCAGCATTCTTTATGTCAGAATGCATGTCACTGTGAAATAGTATTAATGTCATTCATCATGGTTATCTGGTTTGCTAAACAGCCCATAGCAGGGCTTCCCAGGTGGTGCTAGTGGTAAAGAATCTGCCTGCCAATGCAGGAGATTCAAGAGATGTGGGTTCGATCCACGCATTGGGAAGATCCCAACCAACTCCACTGGAGTGGAGTAGTGGCACTCCATTCCAGTGTTCTTGCCTTGAAAATTCTTTGGGCAGAGGAGACTGGTGGGCTGCAGTCCATGGAGCTGCAAAGAATTGAACACGACTGAAGCAACTGGGCACAAACAAACCATGGCAGGTAGAAACTCTTGTTGGATCCTTGGATTCCTCAGGGCTTAAACAAACAAACAAACCCCAGCCAGATAAGAAATGTAATTGGCAGTGTCAGGGACCCCCAGCAATGGAGGTGTCTCTGAAAACCCTATAGTCATCCTGCAAAAGAAAAAGCTTTAAAAATCTTCCAGGTTAATAGAGTAGGACACCAGTTTACAGCAACTACAGTTAAATAAGAATGTTTTGTTGCCCATACCTCTTCTCTCTCCAAAATTATGGTCATCCATTCCCCACCCAGTTCTGGAACGGTCAGAATAGGGAGCTGGTGAGCACGATAGGAGGCGAGCTAGATGAGAAGTCCATTCAGTTGCCTCCCAGGTCACAGGTAAGCTTTGTCTGTGTTAGTCGTTCAGTCGTGTTTGACTCTTTGCAACCTCATGGACTGTAGCTCTCAGGCTTCTCTGTCCATGGAATTCTCCAGGCAAGAATACTGGAGTAGGTTGCCATTCCCTTCTCCAGGGGATTTTTCCTGACCCAGGAATCGAACCTAGGTTTACAGCATTGCAGGCAGATTCTTTACCATCTGAGCCACCAGCAAAGCCCAGCTTTGCCTAGGGGAAGGTGAAATTGCTGGACTAGGGAGTGATAATGGCAATCTTAATAATAACATGAGACTGGCCTTATAGATTATCAGATTGAGATATTTTCCAACTTAAAGAAAATATAGTCATGTCAATGTATGGCAAAACCAATATGGTATTGTAAAGTAAAATAAAATAAAAGTAAAATTAAAAAAAAAAAAGAAAAGAAAATATAGGCATTTTTATTATCTAGGAGTTATCAAAAATGTCATGATTGTCTGAGTTTCCAGCCATGGCAAGGGAAAAAACTGACGCACCGTGTAAATTCTGAAGACAGTGGGAGACTAAATTAGGTCATGTTGCGATTTTATCTGTTGAGTTAGGCTGTGTCACCTACGTTATGCTGCAGCTGGATTGCACTGTGTGGTGTTTCATAGGGTGAGCAGAAACGTAAGAGTGAATGTGGTTGGATTATGAGCTCTTTTGGAATGGAAGTGAACTTAAAATTTTTAAGCCAAGAAAGCTCTCTTTGTGGAGAGAACAGAGGCACTCAGAGATTCTATACCTTTTTTATTAAAGCTGAAAATTTCAGCAAAAATATTATAATTATTCAATATAAAATGGAGTTTTCTAAAAAGCACATTATGTGACTTGCATTTTGTTTTGATGATGATACTGTTAGAGGCCTTTCAACTTTTCAGGTGGTTTTTTTGAGGCTTCTCTCCTTTATCTTACTCCCTCTCTTTTCCCTTCCTGAAATTGGTTCATTACCAAACTATAACAAAATTAATATATAACAAAGCACAAATATTATATTTTGATAGTTATTCTTGAAAGCAAGTGTTTCTGTTGAAGGTTTAGTGTTAATAAACAGTAGCAACATCATATAATCTTTTTAGTGAGACATAATTATATAGAAATGCTCATAGTTTGTATTGCAAAGATAATGATTGTTTTACTAACCAAACATTTTTGAAAGAAAGCAGAGGAAATTTATTAATGTCATTACTGATGACCTTTTCTGTTGTATTTTTTGGATTTGTAAATGAATTATTTTCCCCAAAGACATTAAAATTTATTGCTGCATGCTCATTCACTTCAGTCATGTTCGACTCTTTGCGACCCTATGGACTATAGCCCACCAGGCTCTTCTGTCTTGGGATTTCCCAGGCAACAGTACTGGACTGGGTTGCCGTGCCCTCCTCCAGGGAATCTTCTGGATCCAGGGATAGAACCTGAGTCTCTTATGTCGCTTTCATTGGCAGACTGGTTCTTTACCACTGTCACCACCTGGGAAACTCAAAATTTAAAAATCTCATTCAAATAAATAAGAGTATTTTACTCAATAAAAGTAAAGGCAGCATTAAATGTAAAATAAAACAGAAAAGATTAACTGATAAGCTCTTTCTTTCCAGATATGAAAATCTACTGCTACATATCTGGAAAGAAAGAGCTTATCAGTTACTCTTCTTTGATTTTTCCTACATTTTAATGCTGCCCTTATTTTTATTGAGTAAAATACTCTTATTGATTAGGATGAGATTTTATCTCTGAAGGAGTTCACTGGGTCATCCAGTCAAATCAGGATCTCTCATTTAATCTCCTATCAGCTGTTTGGTATAATCAAAATATAGTCTTTACCATTCAGTATTAATATGTGCTTAACTTCACCTGCTTTTGGAAACAGAAATAGATACTAGCTTATTCCCAGTATGTGTGGAGCAAGTTACACCCATTGTTTTCTGGCCATCCTTTCTTGCATAGAACTCTCACCGAGGCTGTTAAGTTTACTTGAAATGTTAAGAAGTTCGTCTTGCTTTCACCACAGATATCTGGAGAAAGAAGATTTGCAAAAAAAAATGACATTTAACATTTTTGATCATAAAAATGGAAGACATATTCACTGAATATGATCAATGATATAATAATAAACTAACTTTCATTCAGTTAAAATTATGCACTACTTATTTTCTTAGAGCAGTGGTAAGCGCATGAAGTAGGAAACTGTTCAGAAGTGTCTGGTTTATGTCTGTGTGCTTAAATGAGAAGCCAGAGGATGGAGAAGGAAATGGTCATGCTCAGGGCACCTTGTGTTCTGTGTGAGATGGTGCATCACACCCACAGGTGGGTATTCAGGAACTGCGGTACATGCGGACTCATGAGGTATTTGTGCCTGCTACTCTCCAAAATGGAAGCAAAAATATTTGAGTTAACATTTTCCTCCCTAATATGAGTCTCTTTAGAGTCAATAAAATAAATAGTCTTTAAGAACAATAGATTGGATTAAAAAACAACTAAAATCATTGTGCTGATAACTTCTGAGAAAAATTCTTGCTTTTAAACCACCTGAATGAGATCTAAAAATGCCAGTTTTTCTTATTGACTAATTTTTTTTTCTTGGAAAAAAACTTTTGCCTGCAGGGATCTGCACGGTCTGCTGGGCTAAGTGAGGTAGAGGCTGCAGCTGTCTTTAGGGTGTGGAGCAGTGTCTGCTACAAAAAGAGAGGCTTTGGTAGATGTTTGTTGAATGAATGCAGATAGTCCACAAGAACGTACTGTGCTAAGTGATTATTATTTTTGGTTTGCTGGGTTGCCTGTGTTCAGAAGCATAAACATCAGCCTAAAAGCTCCAGTCAAAGCAGTTTTTCCTAGACTGATGCATGGTACATGGAAGGGTTCGCTTCAGAACCCTGTTGTTATTCAGTGCTTATAATTTAGCTCTTCTGGTCATATGATTTTCTATTATTGCACGTTAAACTCTAATTGGCTGAGGACATACAGGAAGGGTACACAGATGTGTCTCTATAATTCTCTTTTAAGCCACAAGGCACCTAGTTTATGATCCCTGGGAAAAGAGGTGATTACAATGTGTCTGCTTTAGAAAGACTAGGAAAGGCCTTTCAGTGATTGTGGAAGAAGCTTTAGAATGTCTTAGCAACAGGTGTCATGATGTCATGTTGGAAAACTTAAAAAAAATATTTATTTATTTTTGGCTTTGTAGGATCTTAGTTGCAGCCCATTGCATCATGCATGATCTTTTTTGTAGCACGTGGACTCTCTAGTTGTAGTGTTCAGGGTTAGTTGCCCCACAGCATGTGGGATCTTAGTTTCCTGACGAGGGATTGAACCCACATCTCTTGCATTGCAAGGTGGATTCTTAACTGCTGGACCATCAGGGAAGTCCCAGGAAAGCTATTCTTTTTTTTTTAAATTTTATTTTTACTTTATTTTACTTTACAATACCGTATTGGTTTTGCCATACATTGACATGAATCCACCACGGGTGTATATGAGCTCCCAATCCTGAATCCCCCTCCCATCTTCCACCCCATATCCTCTCTCTGGATCATCCCCATGCACCAGCCCCATGCATCCTGTATCCTGTATCGAACATAGGCTGGTGCTTCGTTCTTACATGATAGTATGCATGTTTCAATGCCATTCTCCCAAATCATCCCACCCTCTCCCTCTCCCACAGAGTCCAAAAGACTGTTCTATACATCTGTGTCTCTTTTGCTGTCTCGCATACAGGGTTATCATTACCATCTTTCTAAATTCCATATATATGTGTTAGTATACTGTATTGGTGTTTTTCTTTCTGGCTTACTTCACTCTGTATAATAGGTTCCAGTTTCATCCATCTCATTAGAGCAGATTCAAATGAATTCTTTTTGATGCTGAGTAATACTCCATTGTGTATATGTACCACAGCTTTCTTATCCATTCATCTGCTGATGGACATCTAGGTTGTTTCCATGTCCTGGCTATTATAAACAGTGCTGCAATGAACATTGGGGTACATGTGTCTCTTTCAATTCTGGTTTCCTCGGTGTGTATGCCCAGCAGTGGGATTGCTGGGTCATAAGGCAGTTCTATTTGCAGTTTTTTAAGGAATCTCCACACTGTTCTCCATAGTGGCTGTACTAGTTTGCATTCCCACCAACAGTGTAAGAGGGTTCCCTTTTCTCCACACCCTCTCCAGCATTTATTGCTTGTAGACTTTTGGATCGCAGCCATTCTGACTGGTGTGAAATGGTACCTCATTGTGGTCTTGATTTGCATTTCTCTGATAATGAGTGATGTTGAGCATCTTTTCATGTGTTTGTTAGCCATCCGTATGTCTTCTTTGGAGAAATGTCTGTTTAGTTCTTTGGCCCATTTTTTGATTGGGTCGTTTATTTTTCTGGAATTGAGCTGCATGAGTTGCTTGTATATTTTTGAGATTAGTTGTTTGTCAGTTGCTTCATTTGCTATTGTTTTCTCCCATTCAGAAGGCTGTCTTTTTACCTTGCTTATAGTTTCCTTTGTTGTGCAGAAGCTTTTAATTTTAATTAGATCCCATTTGTTTATTTTTGCTTTTATTTCCAGTATTCTGGGAGGTGGATCATAGAGGATCCTGCTGTGATTTATGTCGGAAAGTGTTTTGCCTATGTTCTCCTCTAGGAGTTTTATAGTTTCTGGTCTTACGTTTAGATCTTTAATCCATTTTGAGTTTATTTTTGTGTGTGGTGTTAGAAAGTGATCTAGTTTCATTCTTCTACAAGTGGTTGACCAGTTTTCCCAGCACCACTTGTTAAAGAGATTGTCTTTACTCCATTGTATATTCTTGCCTCCTTTGTCGAAGATAAGGTGTCCATAGGTGTGTGGATTTATCTCTGGGCTTTCTATTTTGTTCCATTGATCTATATTTCTGTCTTTGTGCCAGTACCATACTGTCTTGATGACTGTGGCTTTGTAGTAGAGCCTGAAGTCAGGCAGGTTGATTCCTCCAGTTCCATTCTTCTTTCTCAAGATTGCTTTGGCTATTCGAGGTTTTTTGTATTTCCATACAAATCTTGAAATTATTTGTTCTAGTTCTGTGAAAAATACCGCTGGTAGCTTGATAGGGATTGCATTGAATCTGTAGATTGCTTTGGGTAGTATACTCATTTTCACTATATTGATTCTTCCGATCCATGAACACGGTATATTTCTCCATCTATTAGTGTCCTCTTTGATTTCTTTCATCAGTGTTTTATAGTTTTCCATATATAGGTCTTTAGTTTCTTTAGGTAGATATATTCCTAAGTATTTTATTCTTTTCGTTGCAATGGTGAATGGAATTGTTTCCTTAATTTCTTTTTCTACTTTCTCATTATTAGTGTATAGGAATGCAAGGGATTTCTGTGTGTTGATTTTATATCCTGCAACTTTACTATATTCATTGATTAGCTCTAGTAATTTTCTGGTGGAGTCTTTAGGATTTTCTATGTAGAGGATCATGTCATCTGCAAACAGTGAGAGTTTTACTTCTTCTTTTCCAATTTGGATTCCTTTTATTTCTTTTTCTGCCCTGATTGCTGTGGCCAAAACTTCCAGAACTATGTTGAATAGTAGCGGTGAAAGTGGGCACCCTTGTCTTGTTCCTGACTTTAGGGGAAATGCTTTCAGTTTTTCACCATTGAGGATAATGTTTGCTGTGGGTTTGTCATATATAGCTTTTATTATGTTGAGGTATGTTCCTTCTATTCCTACTTTCTGGAGAGTTTTTATCATAAATGGATGTTGAATTTTGTCAAAGGCCTTCTCTGCATCTATTGAGATAATCATATGGCTTTTATTTTTCAATTTGTTAATGTGGTGAATTACATTGATTGATTTGCGGATATTGAAGAATCCTTGCATCCCTGGGATAAAGCCCACTTGGTCATGGTGTATGATCTTTTTAATGTGTTGTTGGATTCTGATTGCTAGAATTTTGTTAAGGATTTTTGCATCTATGTTCATCAGTGATATTGGCCTGTAGTTTTCTTTTTTGGTGACATCTTTGTCAGGTTTTGGTATTAGGGTGATGGTGGCCTCATAGAATGAGTTTGGAAATTTACTTTCCTCTGCAATTTTCTGGAAGAGTCTCAGTAGGATAGGTTTTAGCTCTTCTCTAAATTTTTGGTAGAATTCAGCTGTGAAGCCGTCTGGACCTGGGCTTTTGTTTGCTGGAAGATTTCTGATTACAGTTTCAATAGGAAAGCTATTCTTTAACGGAGTGTGCCTACTACTGTTCCTGGAAGGTCTGTGTAGGTTAGATTGCTCTGCAAAACATAACTCTCCAGGTCTGTTTGGATGAATTGTCAAATATTCCCTTTTGTTTCTAAGCTTTTTCAACATCCTGAAGATTCTCTTCAATGAACAATAATGAATATGGTTAGTAATCACTGTGCATGCATGCGTGGTTAGTTGCTCAGACGTGTCTGACTCTGTGCAACCCTATGGACCAGGGGGTTCTCCAGGCAAGAATACTGAAGTGGGTTGCCATACCCTCCTCCAGGGGATCTTCCCAACCCAGGGATCAAACCCACGTCTCCTGAGGCTCCTGCATTGGCAGGAGTGGGTTCTTTACCACTAACACCACGTGGAAATCCCTAGTAATCACTGTGCGTGCTAAATTGCTTCAGTCGTGTCCGACTCTCTGCACCCCTATTGTAATCACTAACGATGTAAATAAAGTTAGGAACATTTTTTACATTATGGGGCAATGTTTAGTGCTTATTTGAAAACAATAGCCTGTTTTTTTTCTGCATTATTCAAACAAATAAGCTGCTCTTTTCTCACTAACATCTGCCTAAGGAAAAACTATGCACTAACTAGAAATGTCGTGTTCTGAGAAATTTCCATGAAAAGTGCCATTCGGCACCTGAGCTGTATCCTACGTGTTTTGTCAGTGACGGAAGCCTCAGGGACAAGCCATCACGAGTGAGAACAGAACTGCGCTGAGGACCTCGAGTGATCCTCTTTGCGATTCACTCAGACTCCGCTATTCCCTGACATCACTGTAACCAGCCTCCAGTAAGACTGCCAAGATGTCCATGTTTCCCTCTCCAGCCCCCCAGAGCTAACTGATGATCTGACACTGGATGCCTTGACTCAGCCATATCGCATACACACAGTGCGGTCCCCAGGCAGCCGGCATCCTCACTGCCGACTTCTTTGTTTGGCAGCTTCCTAAAGCAGCGTGGGGCAGCAGAAACGCCGGGCCCTTCACCAAAAAGCAAAGTCCGCTGGTGAACCCTCGCCTGAGGATAAACGGGATGTTAACTAGGGTCTCTAATGTGTTGGATTTCAGGTTAAGGGGAGTAATTTATGGGTTGTATTGGTAAGATTCGGCTTTTTTTGATTGCAATCGTACATTTTATTTCTAAGTTCTGCGCAGAAATTAGGTACCGAAAGCAGATTTTTATACACTACTGAGGAATTTCAACGGAAAGAATCCCATTTGGTGGAGTCTGAGGCCCAGTTCAGCTGATTGGATGGGTCCTCGGGGGCCACTGATGTATTACACCAGGCGGGAGACATGAGGGAGTTGTCAGGCTGCGGCTGGGGCTTTCCTTTCCCCCATCCCCTCCCTGGTTCTTGCCAAGTCTGCTTTGCATTTGAAGTTGATTGAAATGGGTCTCCCTGTTAACCTGTCAACTGAAACCCCGGTGATTTAGAAGGCTTTTTGTTCATTTCATTGGTGCAAGAAATTAAAGTGAGAAATCTGGATCCTTTTAGAGCAGTGGAGACGACCAAACAGAACAGCATCTGGACTTACCCCCAATTAATGGAAAAGTGTTGTCAGGCGCAGAAATGAGATTTTTTTTTAGAAAGGTGGTTCTTCGGTGCCAAAAGTTTGTTGTGGGTAATGACCTCTCTGGAGCTATTCAGAAAGTCCCTGGAAAACATTATGAAGAATTATACCATCTTGGATTTAGGTGCATTTATTTCTTCCTAAGAGCACAAAATGCTTTCATATATGGGTTATCTCATTTATCTTCATAACATCAGCATGAAATAGTCTGTGGCAGGTATAATTATCCACTCTTATGGAGAGAGAAATGGGGTGTCTGGAGAAACCAGAGAGTCACAGAATGCTTATGTTTTGTAGTGTTTTTCTTTCCAAATAGATGAAAATACTCTTTATTATGTGAGGAAGCTATTTATTATGGGCGCATTGTGTACAGTAGAAAGGTGTTAACCATTTTGTGCCATATGATAACTTTAGGGGATAGCCATAAATTGCTATTAAATCACTTTGTATATTGTCTATTTTTGGTGAATTGAACAGGTTATGAATGAAAACAAACTTGTCTGGAAAATGGGTTAAAATAATCTTTTTCTTGGTCCTTAGAAACTGGAAATGTAACTTGTCCAGCAGTAACGAAACAGAACCAGATGTTATTTTCCAGAGTAGAAAGCAGCCTGACATGAACACCTTGGTCACAGAGTCTGGGGGTTGAGCCAGATTTAAAGCATTGTTACTGTATTACATCAGAGATGCTGTGAAGAAAAAAATGATGTAAAATTATGGGAAGTGAATTGGACTCTTTTGGAAAAAAAGGTGTTTGGTAAATTAAGTATGTTGTCAAGAATCCCTGAAGTATACTTGAGGAAAGTGTTAGGGAGGATTTTATTAGATAGGATACAAGGTTTTCTAAGGCAACAGAGAATCTGAAAATATATCAACAACCAGGATAGAAGTTTTCATCCTTTTTTGTAAGTCTGGGTAAGTGTCCAGGGTGGTCTGGCAGCTTGACAGTATCAGGAACCTAGGATCCTTCTGTCTTTTATATTCAGTGTTTCAAATTATGGTTTGAGATGATCCTTACTTTCTTTACCATGTCAGTATTCCAATCGCTGGGGGGTTGAAGGTTGAGGAAGAGACAGTGTACCAATCAGAGTCCCATATATCAGTGTTTATCCACTTGGCTTCCCTGGTGGCTCAAATGGTAAAGAATCTGTCCGTAATGTGGGAGACACTGGTTTGATGCCTGGGTTGGGAAAATCCCCTGGAGAAGGGAATGGCTACTCACTCTAGTATTCTTGCCAGGAGAACTCCATGGACAGAGGAGCCTGGAGGGCTACAGTCCATGGGGTCATAGGAGCTGGACACAACTGAGTGACTTTCCGAGAGAGATCCACTATCTGTTGGTCAAAATCGAGTCCTGTGGACACATTTAGCTTCAGAAGAGCCTGGGACATAAAGTCTTTAGCTAGGTAGCCATATGCTCAGCTAAAATGTGAAGGGCTGATACTAAGTCAAGAAGGAGAGAATGTATATTGAGGAAAACCCAGCAGTCTCCAGTACTGAAATATATGGGGCAAAATTTTTAATCTATTTTGAGATGTATTTTAGAAAATATTTTTACTTACTGGATTGAACTTATGGAAATATCATCTATTTCTGTTTGATATCAAAGAAGTAGCTATGCTGTGTCTATAAGCAGCCTATCTTTCTATAAACAAAAGTTCTCCTTGGTTTCAGTTTCTTTAAATTTCATAATTGTTCATATAACCTTGCTCAGTTTTTTCAGTCGTGTCTGACTCTTTGGGACCCTAAGGACTGTAGCCTGCCAGGCTCCTCTTGTCCATGGCAAGAATACTGGAGTGGGTTGCCATTTCCTTCTCCAAAGGATCTTCCCGACCCAGAGATCGAACCCTTCTCTCCCAAGTCTCCTGAGTTGCAGGCAGATTCTTTACCACTGAGCCAGCAGGGAAGCCCCATATGACCTTGGTGCAATAGTTTTCTAAATACTCTAATATACTCTAAATAGCCAGCAGGGAAGCCCCATATGACCTTGGTGCAATAGTTATATTATTTTCTAAATACTCCAAACAACAAGCGATAGTTGTTTGTTTTGTTAATTGCTTTTACTGTTTTTGGCTTTTCTGGTCTTAATAAAAGTGTATTAGGCCGTTTTTCCAAACTATTCCTAAAATGTGAAGGAAAAGAGCTTTCTGGTTGTGATATGTCTCTCACATGTCTTGGTACAGAATCTTTCAGCTTATAATAACCTTATATAAATATTAACCTCTGCTGAAGTCCAATTGGGAATGATCCATCCATTTTGGAATCTTTTGGGATTGAATACTTTTCTTTAAAATTTTAAATTGCACTAATATAGGCAGATAGTTTAAGAAATCTAAATGCTGATGATAAAAAATTTTTCTCTGCCCCACACTCTTTCTACTCTTAATTTCTATTCCGTAGAAGCAAAAACTTGAAAGTATTTAGCTGTTGCTTCTGTTATTTATTTCTCTATTTCTAAATAAAATGTTTATGGGACTATTTTAAAGTCTTTTTAAAGTAAAAAGCATGCATTTTTAAAATTGATGTCTAGCTTTTAAAGATGATTTTATTGTACTCTGCCTGCAACTACATATGCCCTCAGTATACATAGGTATCCTCCCTTTCAAGAGCTGTTTTATTATTTGAGCTTCAATCACAGTTCAGTGGTTATTGTACTATGATTATATAGAAATTGATCAGAGATGAGCCATGGAGTGTTTTTTTGTAATATAAATTTATTTATTTTAATTGGAGGCTAATTACCTGACAATATTCTATTGGTTTTGCCATACGTCAACATGAATCCGCCATGGGTATTACATGTGTTCCCCATCCTGAACCCCCCTCTCTCCTCCCTCCCCATACCATCCCTCTGGGTCATCCCAGAGCACCAGTCCTGAGCACCCTGTCTCATGCATCGAACCTGGACTGACAATTCATTTCACATATGATATTATACGTGTTTCAATGCCATTCTCTCAAATCATCCCACCCTCTCCCTCTCCCACAGAGTCCAAAAGAGTGTTCTATACATCTGTGTCTCTTTTCCTATCTCGCATACAGGGTTATCGTTATCATCTTTCTGAATTCCATATATACGTGTTAGTATACTGTATTGGTTTTTTTCTTTCTGGCTTACTTCACTCTGGATAATAGGCTCCAGTTTCATCCACCTCATTAGAACTGATTCAAATATATTCTTTTTAATGGCTAAGTAATATTCCATTGTGTATATGTACCACAGCTTTCTTATCCATTCGTCTGCTGATGGACATCTAGGTTGTTTCCATGTCCTGGCTATTATAAACAGTGCTGCAATGAACATTGGGGTACACGTGTCTCTTTCAATTCTGGTTTCCTCAGTGTGTATGCCCAGCAGTGGGATTGCTGGGTCATAAGGCAGTTCTATTTGCAGTTTTTTAAGGAATCTCCACACTGTTCTCCATAGTGGCTGTACTAGTTTGCATTCCCACCAACAGTGTAAGAGGGTTCCCTTTTCTCCACACCCTCTCCAGCATTTATTGCTTGTAGACTTTTGGATCGCAGCCATTCTGACTGGCGTGAAATGGTACCTCATTGTGGTTTTGATTTGCATTTCTCTGATAATGAGTGATGTTGAGCATCTTTTCATGTGTTTGTTAGCCATCTGTATGTCTTCTTTGGAGAAATGTCTGTTTAGTTCTTTGACCCATTTTTTAATTGGGTCGTTTATTTTTCTGGTATTGAGCTGCAGGAGTGAGCCATAGAGTATTTTATGATTATATTTTCTTTTGGAATTAAACATTGCTTTGTTTTTGCTTACTTCTTTATCTCTCTATGTTCATCTCACCATTCACTTCACCCTAAAACATTGCCAAAGAGATTAAATTCATCTCACTATGGCAAAAAAAAAAAAAAA